>DWLZ01000181.1:0-12469 GCA_018251995.1 Urbanus velinus | reverse complement strand
TATTATCTAGAGCCTACATCTTAGTCTCATGCAATCGTACGTCATTGATATAAAAAAATATGTCGAAACTTGAAGTAACCAGCGCCATTTTAGTATCTGCGCCATTATGATAACACGGGATTTTAAATTGCATCTTGTAATCCTTTAGTGACATGAAAATTCAACATGATTGTGTAAATTCGGAGGAAAATTTAAACATTCATTTGGAATTTACTAGATAAATATTTTGGATATGGATGGATTGTTATACTTTGTCAATAATTCATAAAATTTAATCATATAGGTACATAATAATATGTTCGCTGTATTTATGTCCAAATGTAGATGTCAAATGTTACATAACTTACGTAATAATAGATGTAACGCGTAATATTAAACAAATGAAATGACTTCCACCGTAATCTATTTATTTTTGTTTCAGCAACGCAAACCGAAGTCGACAAACTCGTATAATGCTAAAATTACCCAAAGGTCTTAAAAAGAAGAAAAAAGGTAAAAAATCTAAGCGTAAGGAAGAGGAACTTTTTACCGAAGAAGAGTTAGAGAAATATAGAAGGGAGCATCAACAGCAACCAGAGGAAAACGGAGAAACAGCATCTAAAGAAAATGAGGAATGGTCTAAATTTAAGGATTTGACAACAGGAATCGACTCTGTGCTTAAAAAAACTCAGGGTGACTTAGACCGAATTAAATCAACTTCTTTTTTTCAACGCATTCCAGCTGGTCCCAAGGAAGTCGAACCCGTTGAAAAAGAAAAGCCGCAAAGACCGGTAGTTGAAATCACAGAAGCTGATTTTCCTCATTTAGTACAAGCTGCCGCGGCTGAAGCGGACGACGGAGACAAGAGCGAATACGGCGTCACTGACGACGAGTCCGAGGAAGAAGACCAAGACGATATCTTTGACACATCTTACGTTGATGCGGTAGAACGTGGTGAAGTGAAACTCGCCTATGTTCCCGACTCACCCGAAGATTTTCAAGACGACGATATATTCGACACTTCCCATGTCGATGCTTTAATTAAAGGACAAGAAGGGAAAAGTTCTAAAGGTAAAAAGGCCTTAGACATTGGAGTGGCAGTTGAAGTTCTTACGGGACGAATAGATAATGTGACTGTTACTACAAAACGATCGAAGAGAGTAATACCAGGTGATTTATTGCTTGAAAGCGTTGATTCCGAATCTTTACCTGTTAATGTAACAGCAAAAGCACCAGAGCCAGCTGAAAAAAGCATTTTAGATGCTGATGAGGACATACCAATCACTACTCCAATAGATCTTAGTGTATCTTTACATACAGTCCTATTACAACAAGCCAAAAAAAGTTGCGAAGAAGAAGAAGGGCCAATTGATGTTGATAACTCTAAGGAACTCGCTGTCGAAGAGGAAGAGGTAGATGAATTTACTTTATTAGCGGCAGAATCTTTAGAAACAAAGGCAGAGGTAGCCAAAATCGAAGAAAGTGAAATAAAAGTTGAGCCTGTTTTACAAGAATCCTGGTCCGCATTTGAGGCAGATAAGAACGAATCTGTATTTGCAGACTGCATTGCTGAAGACCAATTTGATGTAGTAGATCCTTACATTGATCAAGACGATCCATTTGATACTAGTTTTGCAGATGCTGTTATTCCTTCTACGAACTTAAATAACGTAAAAAAAGAACCTGTTATACTAGAGGATGATGATGACTTTGATCCACGTGCAGAGGAAGTTCAAATAAAATTAAATAATAGAAGAAAATCATCTGTTCGGATTCATTTGACTGATCCTTCTGGTGAAAGGGAGTCTATAACATCTGATGATATTATTGAACGAGAAGTAAATCATACCCCGCGGGATTTGCTTGGGGGTAGTACTACCGATTTAACTCAGTTAGGTGACTCACCATTAGATCCAGTTGATATAAATAGTGGTGAAATCGATCCGTTTGATACGACGATTGTTGATAAAATAGTAGCTCCGGGAAAGGTTGAATTAAAGTTGCTGGAACAAGAACTTATTGAACCAACTCCGGCTCCAGTTCCTATTTTCAGAGTTCCCAGTGACCCTGATTTTGACCCTCGAGCGGACGAACCGAAGAAGACAGAAAGACGAGCATCTCGACCTGAAAACCTCACTGTCAGCAAAAGTGTAGTTTTTAACGTTGACGGCGTTGAAAATTCTGACCTAGATTTAAAAACAAAACCTTCTAAGCCTTTGACACCATACTATACTAGGGAACTTTCAATTACTGAGGATAAAGACGAAGAAACAGAAACTGCTGATAAAGTGCCAGAAGGATTAACGAGGACTCACTCCGACGAAGACTTAACACCTAATATTGCATTTCAAACTAAAAGAAGGTATTCAGAATTTCAAAAACCTTCTCACGTCAAAGTAAATTTAAGAGCGTGTGATCTCTTGCACGGTGAAAATACTGAAATACCCGTAAAAGTATTAACACCATCGGGTCCTTTGCCTACACAAGAAATCTTAGAAGAGTCAGAAACTGATCCATTTGATACGTCTTTTGCCACAAATATTGAACCTAGTAAAACTGAATTAAAGTTATTGGCTAAAGAGTTTTCGTGTGAGGAATCGAACGATTTTCGTACATCAGACGGAGAACCAGATTTTTTGGAACCTTCTGACGATATATTTCAAGTAAAAGCTCTTACACCTGAACCTTCTGACGTCAATCGAGTTCCAGAAGAAGATATTGATCCATTTGATACATCTTTTGCGGGAGATCTTAACCCGGGCCGAACCGAACTTAAATTACTTGAATCTGAATTTTTAAATTAAACTACAAATAAAAACTTCATTCAAAATGGCTTTCAATCCATTTTTAAGTATGAATGAGCCGGCAGCTCCTGTAACAACAGATGTACTTAATCCTTTCATGATGTCAGATGCAGAACCGGCAGAAGCGTTTACAGGCGATAATCCTTTTGCCGCTAGTAATCCATTCTCTGACTTCGGAGGAGGTTATGAGCCGCCAGCTGGCGATACAGTACCAGTAGATATATTTGGAACTGCCGACCCTTCAGGTATTGGTGCAAAACATTTTGAGGAAACACCTACTTTAAATGTTTTTGACAGTCAACCAGTGGAAAATGATAAACTGGTAAAGCCAACGGAACTTGAACTTGTATCTACATTAGTTGATTCTGATTTTACGCAAGTGGCTGAAACGCACGAAGTTCAACCGCCAGCTCGACCGCTGCCGCCAGAAACGCAAAACTTGATTCTGAGTGTCACCGGACAAATGGAATTCACTAGCAGTCATTTACTTGATCGGATTCCACCAACACGTACTCCTAGCCCAGTATCGGTAAGAGACATACATTCACCGAGTCCTACACCCGAACCGGATTTATTAGAAGATCCAGTGGTTGCTGAACCTACCGATGTAAACCGCAATAAGGCAGCACCAGCGCGTCCTCCACCAGCGCGCCCGCCACGCCCCGCGCCGCCCAATGCTCCCCCGCCGCGGCCACAAGCTCCACCACAGATACCACAAGCGCCAGCGGATGATATTAATCTGTTCGATGCGCCCGTCCCCGTGGTAGTGAAGCCAACGAAAGAAGCAATTTTAAGTCTGTATTCTGCGCCTAAGAAGGAAGAGAAACCTATTGATTTTCTAAGCGATGACATATTGGAGGATATACCTGCAGATACAGATATGCCACCCCCTAATGTATTAACAACTTCTGCAACCTCAGTGACTAATGAACACACAGAATTACTTTTTAACGAGGCACCAGCTAACACAACAGCGATCGGAGATATTTCATCAGATACTGGTACAACAAATGATTTATTTTCAACTTCTGTTAATCCTGTGGAAGATACCAGTGCGCCAATGGACTGTACAGAACCTTCGGCAGAGGAATCGGCCCCCGTCATGTCAATGAACTCTTCACCGTTCGCTGATGATACTGATATTACGATCCAGGCAGCACAAGCGGTAGAAAGTGAAAAAAATCCGTTTGAAACCACCGACGTTGATGACAATGTTACTATGCTTGATAATCAAAATATTTTCGGAATGCCAACTAGCGATGTATTCATGGCGTCTGAAACGGATACGCAAGTCAATGTTGAGGAAGACTCACAGCCAAAAGCAAGTTCGGAGATAACTGAAGAAATGGATGCGTTTAGTACAGAACCCGTTAAGCCGTTCGATACTGCCCCATCCAATATATTTGATACTAATGAACTTGATGTTTCTGAAGAACAAGTTTCGAATTTGGGTTGGGATACTGGCGAGACTATGGCACAAGAAGCATTTCCGGAGTCGCAAGATGCTTTTGATGCCTTTTCTGCTAAATTTGATTCTGCTCCAATGAACCATATGAACACAGGTAATTTTATAGAAATTATTCTCTTAATTTAAATATGTATAATAAAACATTTGAATTTGATATATTTATCTCTTATCATGTAGATGCGTGGGGTGATGATGGAAGTTCTGATTTGGGACCTGGAGGTTTCGAAGCAGAAGCATTCGATCCATTTTTGAGTATGGGAGCCCCACCCCCTCCCGCCGCCACTCCGCGGCTCGATCATCAGGACTCCCGCGATTCCATTGACGATACCTTCTCGGTGTTTATCAGGTAAGTTTAATATTAACTAAAACAAAAATGTATCAGATTTATCTTTTAATTTTGCATTGTAAAGTTTTATTTGATAATCTATAAAGTTTTTTTAATAAATATACGTATTTTTACAATTCATAGGCCTAAAGAAAATGAATCAGGTGTGCAAGAATCAGCTGTTCCGGTATTAGCACCGCCACCTCGCCCTCAGGCGTTACCGGAGTCCCCGCGTGTTAATCCTTTCGATAAGAGCGGATTCGATCAAATGCCGGCCAGTGTTGAACCAAAAGCAGGTACATAATAATATCTGTAGCACTTCTAAGAAACTCTTTGCTGAGTTACTTAATATATAAACATAAGTATTATTATAACCTACTGTTTACTTGTAATGTAGCAGTAGACGAGCGGCGGCGGTCGGGCAGCGGCGGGGAGACGCCTCCGACGCCGCTATTTGACGACGACGTTTCTGTTCCGTTGGAAGACTTTCCACGGACCAAATATACAGGTCCTGGCTGGGAAATGCATTTACGACAACCTAATAAAAAGAAAATCACTGGACAAAGGTAATTAACCCATTTTTTATTCTACAAACTTAAGTAGTTGATAGCTCTCGCCAAGTATTTCACATTTCACAATAATAAATATGGATTTGTGAAATTATAATGTTAATTACATTCTTGAACGCATAAATCTCTCAATTAACATATTCTAAAATGTTGTAAGGCTATAAGTAAGTGACAGAACCAATTTTCCACGCTCACCCACCCACCGAAACGTTCCTGTTTGGTCGTGTATAAATGTAATATATCATTGTGAAGGTTCTGGAAGAAGATCTTCGTGCGGCTGACGTACCAGGGAGACAACCCGGTGGTGCAGCTGCTGAACTCCGCCAGCGACAAGGAGCCCTTCCAGGAGCTGCCGCTGCAGGCCTGCTACTCCGTGTCGGAGGTGGGCGCGCAGCAGTTCGACCAGTTCGGCAAGATCTTCACCGTCAAGCTTCAGTACGTCTTTTACAAGGAACGCCCTGGAGTACGGTAAGCGTGAACATTAAGAAGTGCGGTATCATACAACTAATATGTTATAATATTTTTGTTTTGTGGATTATCTTTGAATAACCTTTGCAAAGTTAATAATGAGAAACGAAAAATCCTTAAGCGAAGTTTATCCCTGTAGTCCAGGGCAGGTGACCAAAGCAGAGCGCATCACGAACAAGCTGTCGCAGTTCGCCGCGTACGCCATCCAGGGAGACTACCAAGGCGTCAAAGAGTTCGGGAGTGACTTGCGGAAGCTGGGACTCCCTGTGGAACATGCACCGCAAGTAAGCTTGTTAATATTAAAACCTGTCTGTTATATTCTTACATGTCATTACAAGTAAAATGTGCATTAGATGAGTAAGAAAAACATGAAAGAGTTTCAAAACGTAAAGCTCTTAATTTTATTATAATATTTTCTTCGGATGAATTTAATGTAACATTACCTTCATTTACTGTATTTTTACCTACTTCTCCAGATACTAATCTCTCTAGCTATTGACATTGAATCCGTAACATAGAAATTCTTTCAGTCAGTTTGTCTGTTATATCTTATTGTCTTAATGTCAGAGAATATTAGAAGATTTTGGTACTTATTGCCCACTCTTGGACACAGAGTACACATTTATATATAGAAGGGTCAATAGAAGAGTGTTAAGGTGCCCACGCTAGCCCGACGCACGTAGCGTGCACGTAGTGTGGGGCGAGCGAGCGTGCCGGTGTAACGGACGGGGCGGGGGGCGGCGCAGGTGTCGCAGCTGTTCAAGGTGGGGTCGCTGGCGTACGAGGACGTGAAGCAGTTCTCGTGCTGCGTGGAGGAGGCGCTGTTCCGGCTGGCCGCGCACCGCGACCGCGCGCTCACCTACAAGATGGAGGAGGTCCGTATAGCTATGCCTATGCATATTCTAGACATATCTTCACGTTGTAGTTTTTGAACTTATCAAAAAGTATCTATACAAATAAATAAAATTGAAGTGTCTGTTTGTGATTTCTAAATAACATTTTTTTACTCAATGCATATAAAAGTATACACGATACCTATAACGAAAATGCAATTATTTTTTTTGTCTGTCTGTTTGGCTGAGCTAATCTTCTAAACGGCTGAACCGATTTTGACGGGACCTTCCTGGTAGTAAGTGGCTATTGCTGTCCATGGACATTTATAATCAGTCGGGTAAAATAAGAGTTCTACATAAGGGCGATCACAGATTTGCCGCAACACCTGAGAGCTATGTTGGAATGCCTTGTATAATATGTATCCCTTATAAAAACCTTCAAATCAGAACAAAGCGGTGTATAATAAAGTTCCTGTTTTAGTGTGAAATTAGTGCGAAATAATAGAACACAATAAACAAATCTATGGTCGAGTTTTAGTTAATAACAATTTAACTAGGTATTCTCTTAGTAAGTACAGCGTTGAATAGAAATAAACGTTATAACTACAAAAAATCGTATGGTACTTACTCGTAATATTGACATGATTTTCTTTTTACCGCATAAATAATTTATTCATAAAACAAATTTAGAGACCGCGCTTCCTCAAGATGAAAGAACACAGAAATCTCTATTTACAGTGAACTTTGAAGCCGGGGTTTTATGTCAACAGCCTTAACAGGTTTAATATAAAGACCTATACAAATACAACGCTTATGTTATTTTTAAGAAAGTACTTATTTTTAAATTATATTTTGTATTATGTTGGCTTTATGAATTTGAAAATGAGTGTGATGCTATAGACATCGAAACCCCTAAGTGAAATTGGAGTAATAATAATAAAATTGGTCGGTGATGAAATAAATAACGCTTCACACTCATAGCCACACACTAGGATTCCCTGTGTCGTGAGTGCCATGGACAACACAGAAGAAAAGGACACACACCCAGACCAAGAACTTAAATTTAAACTCTTCATTCAAATTTCCGCCTCGTTGGGAATCGAACCCAGGACCCTCGGATTAGCGGTCCAG
Source organism: Urbanus velinus (assembly GCA_018251995.1). Taxonomy (NCBI): domain Eukaryota; kingdom Metazoa; phylum Arthropoda; class Insecta; order Lepidoptera; family Hesperiidae; genus Urbanus; species Urbanus velinus. The sequence goes on along the minus strand of DWLZ01000181.1, from coordinate 4,892 downwards.
CGTGTTAACCATTGCTCCATCCGGGTCGTCATGCATCACTGCTTCTGAGGACTGCGGGGTTTGAACCCGGAACGCATTGCGTAACTTGTATGGTGGCCGCTCCGCCTCGTAGTTTGTAACACGTCGATCGCCGTAAAAAATAAAGATGAATGAGTATCAGTAGGTATAAAGGGGTAAAACTGTCTTGTTCTAAGAGATTTGAGGCCATAAGTAACTATACATATATATGTTATAATCACTTTATAATTCATCACTATCATCATACTAAATACTATAAAATAGTCGCTTTCCACTGTCTGTACCTGTATGCTTAGATCTTTAAGACTACGGAACGGATTTTAATGCGGGTTTTTTTTAATAGATAAATTTATTCAAGGGGAAGGTTAATGTGTAAGGTAATTGAATGCGTGCGAGGCCGCGGGCAAAAGCTAGTTGTTTCATAAGTAAAAACCTAAATAAGGTTAACAAAAACATTCACTACTACTCGAATAATATTGTTATAATTAAAACAAAACCACAATTGTAAATGAATTACTTATAAAATGTAACACGTTTAAATTGTGGTTTACGACCAAAACTTTTACTATTCATTGAATTAACCTCATATGATACGACGTGTATTAAAATTATTATTTACGAGCTCATCTCAGCGGTTTCACCTCAGTTTAAAAAGTAAAAAAAATAGATATTTAAACATAAATGTCATCCCGCTCTCTCGAATCGACGTGCGCATGCGCGTGGAGTGCGCGCTAATGAATTTTTCAAAAAGTAAAGTAGCCTATTGTACAACTTAGACCCACAGCTATCTTCCAGCTATAGTTCCATCAAAATCGGTCCAGCCGTTTATAAAATTAGCTCAGCCAAACAGAGAGGCAAAAAAAATGCATTTTCGTTATAGGTACCGTGTATACTTCCATATGCATTAAGTAAAAAAAAATATTTTGAAATCGCAAACAGACACTTAAATTTTATTTTTATGTATAGACAATGTTGAGATTTTAGGGTTAAAATCAATATCCTTCTTCTTATAAAGAAATCTATCATCGATTGGTGTCAAAAGAAACACAAAAACAAATTAAAACTATTGTGTACTGGTATTTTTTTAAATAGTTAAGTAGCAAACAACCTTGCAGTTTACGTTATGGTAGGTGGCCACTGCCGCCCATAGACACCTATGATCAATCCCTAGACAACATAAGAGTACCTGAGGTTGGCCATATATACGTTGGTACACCTGAGGACTAAGCAGAAACGCCTCAAATAAGTATCCTTACCGCACCCTTCAAACCAGAACATAGTAGAACTTAACACTGCTGTTATACGGCAAAAAAGGTGTCGGGGTGGTGCCGTCTAAGTCTCACTACAGAAGGGTCTACCACATATAAAGATGAATTATATTCCGAAGAACTCTAAGCTTATAGATACTACATATACTTACGATGTATTACTCCTCCGTAGGTTCATAAAAATAGGTATTTACATTTTTCTTAAGCTACAGGAAGATATTAACAAAGTACTATTTTAATGCCTCTATGCATATAGTATGACATGGATACCATTGTGGTTCTTTTACATAATGATACCCTTCTTAAGGCCGCATTTACCTCCTTTTCCTCCTTTAAGATGAACAACATCCGGTGAAATGCAGGCGTGTTTTTTATTTTCCTGCTACTTGTATAAAAAGATTTTTTAAACAAAAGTTTTTCAAAAATATAGGAACTATGATATAGTATAAAAGTAAGTATATATGATGTATGTATATAAATATTAATACGAAGGGAGGTAAATATATACATACCTAATAATAATACTTTTGACTTTACGACCCGCGTGGAGAAACGGTCACCATACCGGTCCAACGCGCAATGGACCCCGGGTTCGATTCCCAGTCAGACAGACATCTAAATAATAAATTTAAATTGCTGCTCTGGGTCTGGGTGTTAGTGTATTCGTGTAAGGGTGTGTCCATGACACCCACGACACAGGAGAATATCCTACTGTGGGGCTATAGAAACCGTTTTTATTTTGGCATACATAGCCGCACATTAAGATTGTATTCTATTTCGTGGATGCCATGCCTACCTGGAGTCGGCCACATGTGTTGCTTCCCTTGAGGACTATCTCCGAACGGCTCGAATAAAAATATCTCCCTTACCACACCCTTCAAACTAGAACAAACACTGTTTTATAAGGCAGAAATATGTAGTTGTAGCGGTGATGTCTTTGGAGTGAACCACTGAAGATTTTACCACCTTTAAATACTTTATCGTTACATAATGTTCCATTAAAAACGTAAACAATTTTATTGTTTAACCAAACTTTTGTAGAAAGACAATAAATAACTGAAATGTCCGGTTGTTTTCAGGCAGCTGAAGTTTTACGCGCAGTTAACATAGGGAAGCGTCACCTCATGAAAATTCTACTAGTTCACGTATTAAAAGAAAATAAACCCAGAGAGAAGTTTATGTTCGTCGTATTTTATATTAAAGTAGCTTTCGCCCGCTGCTTCGCACGCATTAAATTACATATAAAACTTCCTCTTCAATCACTCTATCTTTAAAAAAAACCGCATCAAAATCCGTTGCGTTGTTTTAAAGATAAGCATACATAGGGATATAGGGACAGAGAGAGCGACTTTGTTTTATACTATGTAGTGATGATAAGTGTGTAAGATATTTATTATTATTTAAAATTGTACAACGTGTAAAGCCAATTGTTATAAATTATCTGGAAATAAAATGCTTCTGAGCTTCAGAAGACACGATAAGCCGTAGGTTACGAGTATCATTGGATAGCAGTCGTTAATCATGTTGGAGGCCTTATAGGCAAGAGATTGCCAGAGAGCCAGAGATTGCCTGTTACGAGTCTCACCCAGTTGTAAAACCAGCACCTTAAAATACTTGTGCCCAGCAGTGGGACATGCAAAGGGTTGCGGCAAAAGTATTGACGACCCCCGTGGTGGAGCGGTTACCATACCGGTCTGACGCGCAGTGGGTCCCGGGTTCGATTCCCGGCTAGACAGAATATATATTCTGTCAGAACCAGAACAGAAATCTTAATTCATCGTTCAGATATCTGAATGATGAATTAAAATTTCTGTTTTGGGTCCAGACCCAGGACACACAAACACCCAGGTGTTTGTGTGTCCATGGCACCCATGGGGAAAAAAGCGTATTTTTTAAATATCCTTCCTTTATTGGACAGAAATAGGCGTGGCGGTGGCGCCATCGGTGTCAAAACAAAAGAGTTCTACCAAATTTAAAATCAAATATCCATCCAGTATTGGCGCTTCTATGTATTTCGGTATCGATTTTTATAGATCAATTACTGACAAGGCTTGTAAAAATATTGTTTTCGTTAGGTGAGTAGTTTCTCCAGTCAATTGCTTGTAATCATGCGTTCCCGGAGCGCTGCATTCTGGACACGTGTTCGTGAATCAAATAATGGGATTCTTTATCCGAATGCCCTGATAATCGGTTTTTAAATTTCTGGTGGCATCAGCACCGTAACGGTAATAAATATATAAGTGATGTAGTAAAATTGCTGCTCATATATTTTTCTATTTTATTTTTATTTATTTATAAGTTATTGTACCCAAAACATTGAAAAAAAGACAAACATTATAAAAATACAGTACAGTTTTATTAAATTTATGTAAAAATTGCAAATATGGATCGCGTGTCAGAAATAAATAAATAATTATTTTGTATGTCTTAGTTTCACGCGTCCATATTGAACCCGGTCATTTGGAAGGCTTGCGTGGGGACATAGGTCCAATTCGTAGAGGCCCTTTTAAGACACTTTAATATGCTATTATTATTATTATTAATTTCGTAGTAACGTTGGTGAGACACGTCCCTTAGACGGTATTTGAAAGATACCTTCCGAAGCGGTTACGAGATGAGGAAAAGGCATTCTTGAAATTTTATAAGGAAAAATGTAAGCGACATATTTTCTATTTTACTCAAATATTACCCACAAGGGATATGTTTAAAGCTAAATATTTAGAAAGCTGATGCTTTTAACTTTAAATATGAAATACTATAAAATAAAATACGATACTAGTGATCTAAGTTGCCTATTTCTGTACGGCGTGAAGTTAGCGCCTGAGCGAAGCGAGGGTGATAAACGCCGTGCATAATAGGCAACTTAGATCACTCGAATGGTAATGTACTATTATCAATATTATACCGTCTGCTACTAGAAAACTAAGAGAGGCAAAGGAAGGCTTTATTAATAATATTAATATGAACACCATTAAACTAATTACTAAAAAATCAATATTGCCAAAGGAAAGCAATATTGAATTTTTAGCAATAAGTTCTGACTAATTGTGAACATCTTACTAATATTTTCTAATTTTAAAGTTTTTTTGGAAAATTTTATAGTCAAGTGACGAAAATGTTACTGATAAGTTCATTGTGTTTTAAGCATGATCGAGTGGCGGAAACATGGGTCGGCCTTCACCCCGCTGCCAAGATAGAATCAAAGTTAAGTAATTATGTATACATATTTTCAATTTACATAATTGATAATGTCATGGCTGCAAGCAGTTTTTACGTTTTGATAAAACGGTGTGACAACTACACCGTTTTTACTTTCATATGCGGGAACCAAAAGTCCTCGGAAGAAACAACTCGTCGGTGATTAACTTCAGATAGAACTCATCTATACAAATAAATGAAATTGAAGTGTCTGTTTGTGATTTCAAAATATTATAAGAAAGTATACACGATACCTATAATGAAAATGCAATTAAATTTTTTTTTGTCTGTCTGTCTGTCTGTCTGTCTGTTTGGCTGAGCTAATCTTCTTAACGGCTGGACGGATTTTGACGGGACTTTCACTGGAGGATAGCTGAAGGTCTAAGGCGTAACATAGGCTACTTTAAT
>DWLZ01000180.1:0-12487 GCA_018251995.1 Urbanus velinus | reverse complement strand
GGGAATAGTGCTGTACCATTTGGGGTCGCCGGCGTTGATAGTTAACTCCTGGCGGCGTGCCAGGGCGTAGACGGGCGTGGAGTAACCGGTGAAGATCACGTAAACACTATTTATATCCACAATGATACTATCACATCCTAGAAAGCGTGTGTCTGATCTTTGGGGATTAAGTGGTGCTGTGTTGCATGGGAATATGTCCGCCATTAATAACTTAATGCTACTAGTGCTCGATGTAGACGTTTCCAATTGAGTAAAAAAAGATTAAAGATTTACATTAAAGATTTTTTGTTGCTGTCTTGATTAAATATATAGACACTTGTAAAGGAAAGAAGTATGGATAGTTGTGGTATTTAGATAATTGCTTCTTTGGCAGATTTTGAAGGTCGTAGAACCCTTTGTAGTTTAGCTGCAGCGGCACCACCGACACTCCTATCGACTTATCAATATTATTGTTGAACGCTCAGCTATTCTGGTTTGATCGGTTTAAGGCAACACTTGCACGAAGCGTTCCATCTAGTCATATTTTAGGTAGCAGCGTATCTATGTGTGGCCTGCCTCACTTAGGACTTAAATCCTATTTCACATTATTCTCTGACAGTGACCCTGTAAACGCATTATCTGTATGTTACTTCTAACTCGTCTAAATAGTTCAACTCTCTACTCAAATGCATGTGTAGATATAGCCCCTAAAAATAACCACGGCTCAAGGCGATGATCTATAGGCGAGATATTTTAACTACTGTGGAGTGGTTCAGTTAGTGGGTTAACAAGTTCAATGGCTATTTAGTTTTTTTTCTAGACACGATCTTTAGCTAAATTATTATGTGGAACATATAACATAATGTTATTAATATTCAAAGATATAGGAAAAAATACTTCGATATCTACGGCTTTGCGCAATTCTTAAGAATTTTAACAAACTTCAAAAACGAAGGTTCTCAGTTAGGTAGATTTTTTAGGATCAATCATATAGTCGTAATAAATACTTTTGTTACAAAAAAAATCTATGAAAGTGCAAATTATATATTTTATTTACTAAAAACAATTAAAACGCAACTTTACAACGCAACTAAATCGTGTAGGTACTCGTTATATTTCAATAAACACTTTTGTATCCCACACATTCGACCACAATTCTGTGATTTAAATACAGGTCATTAAGCTAGGAATTAACCGATTCGTCGACAAAATGCCGAAGCCACAGTAATAAGGCGAAGGCCGGTCACAGGCGACCCTGGAGCAGCTCGCCGCGTTACCCTCGACACATGGCTCTGATTACTCGACGAAATTATAGCGAATTCGTGCACTTATCTGCCATAATTGCCTTTTTTGTCGAGGAAAATACGTACACTTTATATACTTGTATATGACTTCAATATGATGTTATGTAGAATGCAGTTTTCGTGGTAAATTATCACAGCCGTCTACGGATTTGTGCAACCAACCTCAAATACTTGACACTGCTATTGATAAAAAATATGAGGCTTTTGAGTGATGACATCAAATCGACCACGGAATCCTTCAAACTTATTTGCCAACTCCTCTTAACCATTTGTTAAGGCTTACAGCGTTTCAAATGTTGTGAGTTCATATCAATCATCAAAAAGCTATTGTACAAATTTGACCTACAACATCTGTTACCTTCAATATAGCCATTCGCATTACATCAGGCAATTACAAAAGTAAGCATTGTATATTTAATTTGCGTGTAATGTTTATCCCAGCGAGAGCCCTGCCGCATTCTTAATCCATTATGAACATTACGCCCTACTTTATATTATGCTCCGAGTTTAACATTATATTACATATTCGATTGTTTATCTTAGTTGTAGAGTAACGGCCGCTCTTCAGTCATAGTATTTTGGGTGCTCTTAAAATTCTAGGTTACAGCCCCGAGCGCTAGGTTAACATGAAACAGTCTTCCGATAGCTACACCTGAAAATGTTTTATATTTAGACACTTCTCGTTTTATCGTAAAAGTAGTCGAATTAGAGTGAGGGCACTAGAGTTTAATGGATTGTAAATTTAAGCTATCTATGATAAAAGAAATATTAGGAGAGATGGTATATTTGCAATGTAGGGCAAACGACGTAATCCAATACGTGAAACATTCAAACTATCGGTCGTCGACGCAACTGTGACAAATCCGATCACTTCCAGAATCCGCACGTTTGTAACATAAACATCTAAACACTATTAATGGACACAATGTGTGTTCCGTGTAAACACTAGGAAATTGAAATTTGTGAAACAAAACAGTGATAAAACATGAATTCCCGCGACTATTACAAAGTGACATACAGTAACAGCAATAGTAATAGCAACGGAAAGAGCTCGAGCCGCTCTCGATTGTCGAGTCACGACGTCCTCGACAACGAAACGGAGTTCAATGCGAATCAGTTCAAGTTGTACGACGACTTCACAACCGATCTCCGGATCAACTTCAACTCGATAAGAAACTTCCATGAAGTGAGGAGTGAAGTGAGACGGAGAGGTGATCCCAACGACTCTGGCGTGGACGTCGAAAATGGCAACCCGCTCGATGATGTGACAGCGTCTAATGATAGCGACCTGGTAAGTTGTAGTCTTAAGACTTAGAAATCATATTCAAGTAAAACTATCCGTACTGATAAATATCCAAAAAAAGTAAACACACCAGAACGTTTGACACAGAAATGCGCTTTTATTTTCACCTGCATGAAGTTTTTAAGTGTTTATCATTGCGCTTGGAGTATTGACAGTTTTACATAAAGAAATTTTAAGCTCTTTATAAATAGGACAATGTGCTGAAAATTGTTTAACAGTACGAACGGTACTTAAATTCGCAAAATTGCCTACAAAGGCAGTTGTTGAACTGATCAGCATGATTGTTTTGTGCAAATTCGCCAAATGCTGACAAAGTAGGTGTTGACCGCGTCGAATCAATTTCCCCGGCAATGTCGCCGGCGCCGGTCATTGTGCGACCGGCACATTAACATGTCCCATTGTTTCGCTCACCACGATTGATATGTCCATTCAACAATGCTCACTGTCTTCCTCGCTAGGAATAATTGCTAAAGTACATGGTGTATTTTTATATTATTCATTGACACATTTGTTACTTTCTACTTAGTTTTCGCCCTATCCAAAGGACGGCTATAGTGTAATTAAGTTATAGACAAATTGAGAATATGTGTCAATAAAGTCAAAAGTCATAAGGGAGATATGTGTTTTAGATTCAAATTCTTATTCATTAATGAGTTTTTTATTAAGAAAAAAGAGTGTATTTCGTTTTAAATACTCCTGATTGAATACAATATATATTAAAAAAAATTAAACTTCCATCTAAAATATAGTGAACACTTAGATGTACGTTTCCAAAAATGTAATAATAATACTTTAAGTTAGCCGTATGTTACCCTAATGGATTTGAAACTGCGAACATAAAGAAATGCTTAACGTCTCGTTGTACACTCTACTTTCACCGACGGTGGCAGCCTTAATCATTGTGTGAACGTTTAAGTTCTTTTTCTTGTACACTCTTAGACAGTATCGCGGTTAGTCAGTAATAGATCTGACACAGAATTTTGTCTTCCGTGCCAATTGATGAAGGGTTAACTATTCAAGAATCTTCGATTGTGAGAATTGTTATCAAGTTTTGGAGTTTAACTATCACGTTTGTATCAGTATCTACTGTATCACCTATCAGTAGGTATCGGCATACATATTTCTTTGTATTGATGATTCATTTCCTTACGACCACTTAAACAGAATTCGCGATGCGATATGAATGCTAATGCCGTTAGAATCCCTCGTGCTTTGTATTCCGATACGCGTAACTGTCCCCTACACTGTAATATAAATGTGTAATCGTATACTGAGGTTTTATTAAATAACAGATATCGAAATAGTAACGGTTATTGCTGAACCGAAACAAATTCGAATCTTTGGTTTAATAATAATTCATTAGAGTTATCTTTTTTCCATTTTAGATTGCAATGCCAGTCGGTACTAATTAGTTGTAAATTTATTACTTTAACTGGAATGTGCATACGGGCTTACGGTATCTCACGTTACTCTCGCCCGTGCCTAAAATGTAACCGGTATTTTTAATGCATCCATAAATAAATACGATTAACTACCAGTAACGTACGTTGAGCGTGCCTGCTTTACGACCGACTGGCCTTGACCACGCATAACGTGAATTACTCATTTCGGTCGCATTTTCTCTTAAGCCTTATACAGCTCTTCAACCTTGACAGTATTCCCTATTTACAACTTTTTTGTAAATATTACATCATATTCCTGTATTCGTATGTTACAGTTGGAGAACGAAGTAATGGTAGATCCTTGGAGCAGCATGGACTCCTCGAACTCACCATTAACAGACTCCGGACCATCTGCCAGCGAAGACTGCACCCCGTCAACCTCCAGCGAGCCCCACCGTGGATCACTAGATGTCTCTTCCCCCATATCGCCGGACACGCGCCGATTACCTGACCCAAATGACACCAAACCCAAAATTTCGAAAAATATCCCTTCAAAAACAGCAGACAAGACGCGTTCCCGGGATCTCACCCTTGAACTGGAGACACTAGAACCCGATCCTCTCCCACGCCGGTCGCATTTTCTCGACGATGACTTTCCGCCGTCCAGATCGAACATTGAATGCCGAATACCCAAACCACATTTCCTCGATCATTCACCGTCACCGGATGAATTTGACGAACGCAGCGATATCACGAATCCCAATTTTCTAGACGATGATGTTGATGGAGATGATAATCAAGCACAAAAAAAGAGTGGAGCTCTTCCAAAACGAACAGCAAGAACGCCGTCCACTTCATATGGAACTCCCGAAGACAGGCCACATAGATCCAGTTATAGAAGTACTCTGCATTATGGTTTGGAGAACGCAGCGAGATCTAGCGAACGGGACAAAAGGGCTTCCCAGCTTTATAGAGGCACATGGCCGGGAGAACGAGACGTGTGGACGAGTCATGACTCCTCTAGTGTTCGGAGCTTCTCAAGCAATGGCTCAGATGGACCGAGGCCGTCGTCGAATTTAGAAAATAAAATGGAATGCGTATGCTCCTTAATTTCTTTACTCAGTTTGTCGCCAGAAAATAACGCTGATCTTAGTGGACCACTATTAGATATGAGCAGATCGGTGGAAAGTTGTATAGCAATGCGACAAGCTGGATGTATACCATTGCTAGTACAATTAATACATTCAAAAGTGCCGAGAGAAACGCGAGACCGCGCCGCTAAAGCGCTTCGAAATATCATACACACGCAAACAGATGATAAAGCAGGCAGAAGAGAAGCAAGAGTATGGAGACTGTTAGAGCAAGTACGAGAGTACTGCTACGCATTAGAAGATTTGGTAGAGTGTAGAAAAGAAGGTAAAGATGTTGTTGAGGATGATGCAACAAAACATCCAAGTCAAAGTGTTGCTGCCTTGATGAAGTTGTCATTTGACGAGGAGCACAGACATGTAGTTTGTCAATTAGGTGGCTTACAAGCGCTGGCTGCTTTAGTAAGCGGAGATCAAGCAGCACACGGTAGCAGAACTGATGACAACACATGTTTGACGATGAGAAAGTATGCAGGGATGACTCTGACGAATTTGACGTTTGGAGATGGAAACAACAAGTCATTATTATGCTCTTTTAAAGATTTCATGTTGGCGCTGGTTGAACAACTGGAATCTCCTAATGATGACATGCGACAGGTTAGTTTATTACGTACTAAATACAGATATTACTTTCTTTATAATACATGTTTATAAGTTCAAAAAATAACATTTTTTTTTTTTTTATTTATTTATTAAATCAAAACTTACATCTAACATTACAGGTAACTACCTAATGCGTTAGTGTAGTGAAATTATTAATTAAATATTGAAAATTAAATTTAAATTACACAAAATCAATACACATAAAGTCAACAATAACATAATCAAACAAATAAATGTCAAACAAAATAAATATACAAATCAATCAATAATAATAAAATTTAAATTAAATTAAATTTCCTAGAAATAATCAAATCAAATAAAATACTTATCAGGACAGATTGAATAGATTATGAATTAAAATTAAAGAACTAATTAAAATAACAATTTTCCAATACCTGGCAAGCTACCCTTGTGAACTCACCCAATGTACAACAGAACAGATCAATTTTGTCTGCTACGGTGTTGAGCGTTCGCAACGCTCGCGTTAGCGGTGCATTGCGCAATAAGTTAGTGCGAGCGTGTGGCAGCGACAGAAGGCGCGGGCGCCGCCGCCGGCTTACGACGTCATCCGGTACACACAACTTCAGTACCTCCAGGACTGCCGAGTTGATAAGTTCTCCCCGCAATACCTTGAAAAGGTACTTTGCGAGAGAAACCTCTCTCCTCACTTCCAACTTGTTGTATCCTACCATGCCGAGAACAAACATTGTAGGATACAACAAAGGATAGCCTGGATGTACCCCATACAATTTGTAGTATAGAAATCGAACAAATTTATTCTGAATGCGCTCCAGCATTGTACCGTACTTCACGTCACTCGGAGACCATATAACCGAATTATACTCCAAATGACTCCTGACTAAAGCTTCATACAAAGCACGCAAGGCACAAAAATTAGTAAAACCATTTGCGTGCCTTATTATGAAACCTAAGTTCCGGTACGCTTTTTTGCATACTTCGGTTATATGATCTCTAAAGTTAAGATCGGCCGAAAAACGGACACCGAGATCTTTCACCTCAGTGACGCGTTGGAGCGGCTCACCGTCAATGTGGTACGGATGAAGGCGCGGCGAACGAGCGCGGCTGAATGACAGAACGGAACATTTAGCCACATTGAAATTCAGTCTGTTCTTTTGACTCCAGCCGATTACACGTCCAATATCTCGCTGCAAGCCAGCCTGATCCGTGGCATCGCTTACCTGGCGAACCAGTTTTAAATCGTCAGCATATAGGAGGCAAGTAGACTCCTGGACCACCTCCGGTAAGTCGTTTATCATTATAATAAACTGGAGGGGCCCTAAATTACTTCCTTGGCTGACGCCTGACCTCGTTGGATACTGGTCAGAATGGCATCCGTCACAGTCGACGTACTGACGTCTATGTCTTAAGTAGCTGGCAAAGAAGTTAAGCGTCTGGTGGGTGCAGCCCGCACCTGCCAACTTTGCGAGCAAGACATCATTATCGACCGTGTCGAACGCCTTCCTGAAATCGAAATAAGCGACATCGACCTGGTTCCCAGCATCCACTGCTGGCACCACTCGAGACATTAAATGTAGTAAATTTCCCGTGGTGCCTCGCCCCGGAAGAAAACCGTATTGAGCGTCAGATAATTGGGCTCTTACTTGCGAGTATAACGAGTGCTGTATGGCAGACTCAAATATTTTGGCCGGCGTACATAAGAGAGCCACAGGTCTATAGTCACTCGGCTTCGATCCTCCTTGCCCCTTCGGCACGGGTACCACGCGGGTAAGTTTCCATCGGTCAGGAAAGGTCGCAGCCGCTAAGCAGACATTATAGACGTGTGTTAGTGGCTCCTCCAGTACGAAACGGCAATCTTTAAAAATAAATGGTGGTATGCCGTCCGGTCCCAGCGAGCGCTTCGCCGGTAGCCGGCTGAGCGCTCGAGCTACCTCCGCTGGCTCCAGGTGGTGCAGTTGCACGCGCGTCGCACCACCGCCAGCCGTCGCGTCGCTCGCCGACACATCCAGCCGTGCCGGCACTGAATTGTACACAGAATAAAAGAACTGTGCAAAACTCTCTGCACTTTCCTGGTTTGTGAGAGTAAGTCCGTCTCTTGTTAATTTGTATTGCCTACGGTTACCTCTCTTTGATCTCATGAAATTCCAAAAGGCTTTAGGATCAGAGGCGAGGCGGTCTTGGACACGATCTCGATAACAGTCATAAGCAAACGCGACCTCTCTCTTCACCCGCGCTCTGTATCGCGCGAATTCCTCGTAATCACTCGTTGATTTCGTCGCTTTATATTTTTTATGCATTCCGTGTTTAATCCTGATATTCTTTATGATTTCAGATGTATGGATCACTGGATAAACATATCTCGTGTTAACTGATTTTTTAATCTTATGGGGTACACAATAATCAATAATTTTATTAATTTTACTGTAAAAAACATCTAAGACCAAATCAGGATCAGTCACGGCATACATATCGGCCCAGTCTATGCCTGCGATCAAACCATATAACTTACTATAGTTTGCTTTGTTGAAGTTCCACTGCCTATATTGCACCCCGGATGGATATTGTTCGTCGCGTAAAGGACTCGTAGGCACAACAATTGCGGGAGGTGCGGATGAGCAGGAGGTGAGAGGGGATACTGCGGCCGAGACTGTAACACAAAGCGGCGGGTGATAAGCGTCCACCGGCTGCAGCGCCTCGTCCGCCATTGCAACTGTTACCTCACCGCGCGCACTCAACACTAAGTCCAGTTGCCTACAGTCACAGTTTGGAACTGTATTACACTGGACGAGTTCACAGAAGGCAACGAAATATTCATAATAATTGTGGACAGCGTTATTACAAGAGTACAAATTAAAATCTCCAATTATTAATATATTATTTTTGTATTTAACACACATACTTTCTAAAATATTAAATAATATCATGTACTCATTTTCTGTAGCGTGTGGCGGGATATATACCACCCAACAAGTGAATAAAAACCGGTTACACATATAAACAGAAGCACAAATAAGTTCAAAGTTATACAAGTCTAGTTTAAAGTTACTCGGCAATTTTACTTCCCGTAAGACAAACCGTGGTGCTGCTACCAGCAACACGCCTCCCTGCTTCCGTCCATCTACTCTGTCACAGCGCAGAATGGAGTACCCAGGCAAAGTAATCTCTGCGTCATCGATAGATTCATTGCAGCCGGTCTCTGTTATTGCAATCAAATCAGAACCCGACGATTCGAGCAAAGATAGAAATTTGGTTGTCTTAGTTCTAAGGCCCCGTGCGTTCTGATACAAAATGTAAATTAATGAGCTACTTGAGGTTGTGATGTGCGTTAGTTGTTTTACGAAAAAACACCCATTCACTGTATTCAGCGTTTTTCGGCCATATATTTGAGTTGAACAGTTTCTCAAAAACACTTTCGGATACACAGATTCTAAATGATGCGTATCCTCTATCCGTTTTAAGATCAATTTTTTCCACTTTTATATAGCAATGTTCGCCTAGTATTTCGCGTACATATTCTAATAGATTGTCTCCCGATGTATCCTTCGACAGCCTCCAGATATGGAAATATTTTTTTCGCTCCACGGCTTTTATTCGAAGTACAGATGTATTACTGCCCTTGCTAATACTACTAATTTTTTCGTGCCTCGTTTTAAGTCCATTGCCGCCATTTTTCAAATTTGCACTCATATCCCCTTGGTTCTTTACCGCCGCGTAGTTATTGCTGTCACTAGTGGCCAACGCTCGACGAGAGCGCCGCGGTTTCACGTTAACCCATTCACCTTCGTCCAGTTGTTTATCGGCTACGATTGTGGAATTTTCACTTGCGCCCTTATGGCCGTGAGGCGTACTCGGTAAGTCCGTCACACCGCTGCTAGATGCCAGCGCTCGGGCAGGCTCGGCAATCACGACGCGCTCTAAAAATTGTCGTCCTTTATTGTTCTTCTGTAGAGGTACGGAGACAGCCGATTTAGGTCGAAGTCGGGCCTCAGCCATTGGCTCTTGGGGCGGCTTATCTTCACATGATGCACATGTACCCACGTCTGCTACAATATTTGCATTAAAAACTGAGTCACATCTAATTTCACAAACACTGATGAGTTTATAAATTATGTTATTTTGGCTTTGTATAGTCTTCTCCAGTGAGGAAATTTTGTTCTGAAGATTGAACACAGTTGTTGTAAGATTGTGTAATGCACTTTCAACAGATTTAGCTTCCATTGTGAAAAGTTATCGATATAAGAATCGCGAAGTGTCTAGCGTACGTCCTCCAGTCGCGTATAAAGTTATAATACTCAGTGACCATCGAGGGAGTAAACTGCAGAAGATACTTCAACAACTACTAGGTACCTTGTACGAAGTCTTGTGTTTTAGTAAGCCAGGAGCAAACATGGAAAACATAGTATCTACCTTACCGGACGAAATACGAAGATTACGAAGAAATACTTCAATATTCTACACCAAAACATTGCAAGTGTACTACCTAAAATAAATGAAATTGACATAGTACTAAAAGAGTTATCATCGCGTCGTGAAGAAATAGACGTGCTGTGCTTAACTGAACATTTTGTGAAGAAGGGAGATGAAGAAAACATAAATATTTCAAATTATGAACTAGCTGCAATATATTCACGAACACATAAGCGAGGAGGCTCATGTATACTAGTGCGTAGTGGTATAGAATGGGTAGCTCTACCAAATATTAATAATCTCTCAATCCGCTCTATATTTGAATGTTGTGCCATAGAAATCAAATGTTATAAATTAATTTTAGTTTGTATCTATAGAACACCTAATGCAACTAATTTTGATATTTTTATTAATCAACTGTCAACTCTTTGTGAAAAAATTTGTTTATTTCGGGACAGAAAAATAATAATTTGTGGCGACTTCAACATAGACTTATTAAAAAACAACAAGATGTCGAGTGAGTTTAAATCTCTGCTTCAAAACTATAACTTAAGATTGGAATTCAATTGTATAACTAGGATTGAAAGTAATACATGCATCGACAACATAGCCCATAATACCAATGGTTGTAAATCAAAAGTTCTCCATCTTAGCTTATCAGATCATTCTGCGCAGTTATTAAAACTTCCTATTAAACAAGGTACAAAGTCCAACAAACATTGGTTTGTGGAATCTCGAGACTACTGCATAGAGAATATAGCCAAGTTTAAAAATTGTATACAGAGTATTCATTTTACAGACGTTCTAGAAAGTAAAGATGTAAATGAGTCTTTCGAACTGTTCCATAATACGCTCATCCTATTTCTTAATTTATGTTTCCCGTACAAAAAAATAAAAATCTGCCCAAAGTCTAAAAATAATTGGATAACAAAAGGGATCAGAAAGTCCAGTAAACATAAACGTACCCTCTATTTGCAAAGTCGAGTAAATAAACATAATAAAACCATAAATTCTAACTAC
Source organism: Urbanus velinus (assembly GCA_018251995.1). Classification (NCBI taxonomy): domain Eukaryota; kingdom Metazoa; phylum Arthropoda; class Insecta; order Lepidoptera; family Hesperiidae; genus Urbanus; species Urbanus velinus. The sequence goes on along the minus strand of DWLZ01000180.1, from coordinate 1,362 downwards.
AAACAATATTCATACATGCTTAAACATATTATAAAAACATCCCACAGAATACAAAGCAAAAAACTACTACTAAATTCTAAAAACAAATCAAAAACATCATGGTATATTATTAAAGGGTCTAAATATGCTAACAAAACTAAAATTACTTCTATAAAATATAATGATACAATAATAAAGAATCCTATTGACATCGCTAATATTTTTAATAATAATTTTATTGACATCGTCAAAAATAATTTGCAAAATAAAACAGACAATAACAGCTCTACAAATACATTAACTAATTCACAATCAATATTCATGTATCCAACCACACCATGTGACGTACATAAGACGATTATTAGCTTAAAAAATACCAAAAGTGTAGGATATGATGAAATACCTATAAAGTTGTTAAAATTTGTTCAGTTCATATGTCTACATTACTGAGCCATATAATAAATTTAAGCTTTATTCAAGGCATTTTTCCAGAGAGACTAAAATTGACTGTAATCAAACCGATTCATACAAAAGGAGACAAGCTAAATTGCGACAATTATAGGCCAGTAGCCTTGGTACCTATTTTATCGAAAGTTTTCGAAAAAGAAATTCATAAACGTATTTATAGCTATTTGGAAAAGTCAAACATCTTAATTGACGATCAATATGGATTTCGAAAGAATAGGTCTACCAATTTAGCGATTTATGAATTATTAAAAAATATTGCAGAAAGCCTAAACAACAGGGTACCTGTTATGTCGATATTCATGGACATGACCCGAGCTTTCGACTTTGTATGCCATAAAAAGCTCCTTCAAAAGCTTTATGCAGTAGGTTTAAGAGGACCAGCTTATAATCTTATTAAAACGTATCTGTCAAATCGATATCAGTATACAGAAATAAAATATATTAATGAGTTAAATAATACTGAACAAAAAGCTCAGTCTCTACATAAGTATGTAGAGCACGGCGTCCCGCAAGGCAGTATATTAGGGCCATTGCTGTTCATTATTTATATAAATGACTTCCCAAATAGTACAGCCCAAAAAATGATATTATTCGCTGATGACTCTACTTTGGTAGTTAAAGGTACTGACATTCAAAATTATGAAAAAATAATTAATTCGGCATTTAATGACAACATTTTATGGCTAAAAAATAATAACTTACTTATTAATTTAATGAAAACTAAATATATACAATTTCAATTTTATCAGGCACGAATACCAAATTTGACGATAAAATATGATGGGAATATTATTGAATCAGTCACAGAACACAAATTTCTAGGTCTTATGCTGGATAAACATGTAAACTGGAAGGCACACATTAATTACATATGTGGTAAATTAAATCGATTTGTTTTCGTATTAAGAAAATTAA
>DWLZ01000179.1:0-12523 GCA_018251995.1 Urbanus velinus | reverse complement strand
CATAGGCTACTTTAATTTTTGAAAAATCCATTAGCGCGCGCTCCACGCGCATGCGCACGCCGTCGCGGGACAGCGGGTTGACTTTCGTGTTTAAATATGTATTCTTTTTGACTTTTTAAACGCGGGTGAAACCGCGGGGTTCAGCTAGTACTAAATAAAACCTATGGTACGGAACCGACCTACCCTATGAACTTTTTTTTATTATATAGTATACCGAGTATACCTATCTAATAACTTATTAAACAAGTAAAGAGTACATTGAATACAATATTAAGTCAATTTTAATAGGTAGGTACGGTAAAGCATTGTAAAATTCCATTGAGTTAAGTGATAAAATTCCAAATAAAACAATTACTCGTATTCCGTGAAGACCAAAGGCCTTATTTGCAGAGATAAGGAGGCGAATCAGGCCTTAAGCAAGCACAGAATGGACTGTGACAAAGCTGCTATCTATTGACGAACAAACACCTTTATTGATTTAGTTTATCTTTAGGAGCATGCCTATTAATGTCTTTAAAGTTTATATTGAGTAAACATTTCCGCACGCACGAACACGTTAATTGTATTTGCTATTACATAGTATATAATTAACTATTTATGTATTAATATTAAATTAGCGAAATAAGAAATTGTTTATTATTAGATAGGTTCCAGGGGTACCTTATCAGTAAGAAGTAAAAAAAATGACTTGATTGTTGTGGTATAATAATATTATAATAATTCAAAATATACATTCCATTGGTTGTGATTTTATGGTAGGTTCCTCAGTTATCCTAAGTATCAATGTAGAAAAGTACTAGTACCTACTTAGTAGCAATGATCGCATCTTAATCCCATGTATTTTAATTTGCTGGCCGTAGGTAACTTAAATAAATTTAAAAGTTCGAACTTTATATCTGCTAAAACGACAATAGTATTTGGTTTTAAATCAGTGTATTTATTGTGTTTCAAATAAATGTGTTTACATTGTAACAGTTACAATATTTTTTGCTCTAGGTACTAACACCATTAGAAGTCGCGAATCGAATTGTTGATACTAATCTTATACTTTTTTTTGTTGACGAGGGGGAAACCTTCAAAAGGTACCAGACCTCGGGAGCGACGCCGGATTATGTGGGATTTTTACCGCACTTAAATACCTCTGGTGGCCGTCCTCGGCGCTGCGAAGAGGACTCCGCGGTCTCAGCAAGGACCGCCATCCGGAGTCCTCTGAGCGCTTTGCCCCATCGGGCTCAATTCGGGCGGGCGCTGCTCTCGCAGCACCGTCAGGTGTACGGGGTCACACATACCGCCGTCTCTCCCGGGGCCGCTAGATGGACGGCTAGAGCCCCACTCTGCTCACTCCGGCTCTTACGACAAGCAGTGGATACCCTAGCCCTATTCTGGTCCTGGAAATACTGGGACAATAAGCCTTATACCTAGGACTTTTCATTGATAAGAGAAAGCCAATTTTAAGATAACATAGGCAGGTACCTATAAAACTTGTTTACACATTTTAATACGCTATGGAAATTGTCCTTGTCCCGTCGAAATCAACGAAATGAAAAAAAAAGAATAAATCCAATCTTTCCCGCCATTTCAAAAGCTCATGCTGCAATTTATGGACAGTGTGAGATTATGAACCTTACGTACCATAGAATAAGGTTTCATTTCAGTTTAATTCTATCTCTACGATGAATCTACTGTACGACGCCGACGCATGTGCGATGCGATATCACAAATTTTCTGTCTCTTTTACTCAAAAGCGATATTCGAGAACAGTGTAGTACTACACGGACGCGCTATCTCTGTCTTGAGTCGACTCTCCAATTTAGAATTTTAAGTTAGTATGATTTTCGTACTAGTGAGGGGTTGTCGTGTAACTTCGTAATAATTTTAAACGCGTTTGTTTATTTTTGTGACCGAACAATATTTCACGAACTGAAGTATGGAGTTGAAATAAACTGGTTGTATACTGTGATGTGAGCGATTTTATAGGATAATTTTGAATTGTCGTACTGTTAGTCTCCAAGATGGGTTTGGAGTTTATATTTTGGACAATTTTCGGCTTCATTTGTGCTGCGGAGGCGGGAACCATCGGCGATCAGTGCGACTGGACTGGCAGGTACAAATTATTTTTTTATAAATTGTTAAATGATATTACTTACTGACAAACATATTCTTATTTCCTTAAATATTTTTTAAGTATTTTTATAAGACATATAAGGTAGGTTGTCATTCCGTTCCATTTAAACGCTAAATAGTAAGGTGTAGTGTGTGTGCATAGTAGTAGTAATTTAATAATAATAATAATAATTTGTAGCTTAAATTAATATTTCCAGTCCCCGTGTTTTGTGTTTCAGCACGTTACAATTATGCATGTTATTAGATTCTAATTTTATGGACAGCTGACTTAATTCGTTTTTAATGTTTTTATAAAGTAAGTAGGTAAGTAGTAGTTTAAGCTTAAAATTATTTAATATATAGTGAAATACAATAGGTAGGTATTATAGGTACAATAAGGAAAAGTTATTTACAGAAATTAAACGCCAAATTTTACGAAGCATATCTAAATAAAAATATCAAATCATGAAATAGATACTTCTATTGTTGTTCTACGAGTCTGCGCGACCTAGTTTTAAAAATGACAAAACCGATTTTGACGAGACAAGGTCCAAAAGGCTTTACAAACAGGAATTGACGCTGGCCCCGTTGGACCTAATTGATAATTGGAGTTTCGAATTTCCTACATAAAAACTAAAAAAAAAAACACAGGAGCATGCGGGTAATCCATACCATCCGACAATACCTACATAATAACATACCAATACTTTCTTACAAATACCTACATAGCTCCTGGTGCGATTACAATCTGCGGTCTTATTCCATTTCAGCGGCCAGCGCGTCTGTCTCGCAGATACTAGGTATTACGGGCTCTAACCTACGTTATTAACTTGATCTGAGTCCGTGTGGTTTTCCATTATAATTACTGGTATAATAATGGCTCATTCCCACATTCCACAGGTTATGTGACTGACAAATGACTAGCTACCTTGTTCTTATTTTGTGGACATCTGTCCTACATGTAACAATCATCCAAGCTATTGTAACATGAAATCTAAGAAATATTATAATATCGTTAAATGAGTATGCAATAGTTGGTTGGAATGATTATTGCCGCTGGGTCTTATAACCCTGTCTTATTTATTTGGTTATGTCAGCTTAGCCGTAGGTACGGCACTAATAATGTAGAAGCCTAATCATCTGCAAACCTCTGAAAATTGAATAATGGTTTGGTATACGTATAGGTATATATATGTATACCGATATATCTATTTTCAAAAACCTAATTCGATATAACATTACGGTTTTGTAAATAATAACATTTCCTCTAATTTTGATTATACATATAAGCCAATTTCAATACAATAGTTTGGCATTAACATCACCTTCTATTGTAAATTAAACATAAATTGGGCCTTCACTGGAGTCTATAGAGCGCGATGCCCCAACGAGCTCAAACCCGGGCAAGCGCCACGCTCGCCGCACCATCTGGTGCACGGCAGTATGCGATCACAAAATACCGCCGTCGTTCCAGGCGTCGTTAAATGGACGGTTTGAGCTCCCACTCTAGCCGCCCCCAACCCCTAAAGCCCCCTTTTAGTCGCCTCTTACGACAGGCAGAGGATACCGTAGCCCTATTCTGGTCCCGGGTCTACAGAGACAAAACATAAACGTACCTACCAAATGTTCAAACAAGGTAGTTAAATTATAAGCTTATTCATAATTCAAATATTCAGAATCCGAAAAACATTTTCATATGCAATTTACAGCATTCCGATTCTCCATACGATCCTGGCCTGGGGGCAAAATCCGTATCAGAGATTCAGTCGGCAATTTCTGTCCGCTGCGCTTAGGGCCTTCAAACACACAAATAGAAAAGCCGCATTTTGCGTTACATTTAGTGGGTCATTTACCACTATATTTAAAAAAGACGTCCCACCTTTCTAATTTCGACAACTTATTAATTGAAAACATAATTACAGTCGAGATATTTTTTCAATATTTATACTTTATTACTAATCATAATTAATTATGAGGTTACGAGCACCACGAGCAGACTAGAAACTTGATAAAAGTCGCACAAATATTGATAAAAGTTAAATATGATCAGCTACACCGGAGGTGTGCCAACCCTAGTCAGGTTGCGTGTGCAAAATTATTGTCGTTAAATTAATGTAAATTATTTATTCACTGAGGGACTACAATGATGATCAAATATTAAAGTATTTCAAAAATATGCGAATGGAATTTTAAAATATCACCTACTTACCAATTCAATTTAAACTTTAGTTAGATTGCATCTCCTAGAACTCTTGAGTAGGTGAACCATTTTTAAAATACCGAATTGAGGAAGCTTCAAATCTTAACATTACACGACAAGACAGACATCGGAGCTTTATACAAAAGCGTCTTAATACTAAATGCAAATGCTTAAAAATCACTGTTCGAAATGACAAACGTAATAAAATGTCTAGTCCGGTAGAAATAATTTAACAAACAGCACCATAGAAAACTTCATCAAAGGCTACAATAATCTTCGGTCTTGCGAATATTGTGAGTACAGTTACATGGTCAATATTCATATTCAGTGTCACCGATAATAAATATGAAAGCCCGAGGTCAACATTTTCTTGCGAGCCATTGTCCACCATCGACTTAACAATACCAGCATTTGTATGTATCGAGGACAAAATTATAATATTGATTCTCGTGACAATCGGATGCTGAGCTTTAATCGCTCGCTTAAATAAATGTTGCCGAATATTTATTACCTTTATTTAGTAATACAAAAAGGTAAGTACGCATAATCCGGTTATTGAAAGTATGAAAAATGGCCATAATAATTTATACTATATTTAAACGAAATTGCGTAATTGGCAAAATGATCAATGCTGTTTCATTAGGCAATGAGGTTTCACTACCTAATTTGTGAATTTTGTCAGATTTATTAATTGGCTCCATTGATTTCATACTGCTTATTATTTAAATGATTGCCAATATCTTTTATTTAACTACATTTTTATTATAACTTGAAAATAAAGTTGTCAACATAAAGAGTTCACGAGTTAAGAAAAAACTATTACTTGAAATTAAAAGTATCTATTACTTGGAAGTTAATTCTAAGCCATCAAAGTCATTAAGCCATTCTCCCATCATCACATGGTAACATTAAAAGACAATAATTGTTATTGCTAATGCACACGCCGGAAGCATTGATAACGAGGGGCGATTGCAGGCCGAATCAACAAGTGAGGTTTCCCATCCACTGGTGACTGGGGTGGCGTGGGAAAGCATGGGAAAAGCGTTCACGCAACCCCGCTGTTTGCACGTGACCCTTCCGGCCAACGTTAGGGGTAGTGTTTCCGAACGCCCTAATTGTTTCAATTCGATAAAAGGTTTGTAGTATCAATTTCGGAGATGCATGTGGCCACCAGTTGTACAGTTCATAGAATTCAATAAAGACTAATTAGGTGTGTACTTACTATTGAATGGTTTTGATAAATGTGTGTTAACTGCAGAACAGATTTCAAGGCATGTAGATAACAAGAATGTATATTCAGGTATATTTATAGTTTAGTCTCGAAATTTGACAAATGTTGAAATTTAAACCTATTTATGTTGGGCTACATTTATAGCTGTCATCGTTTAATTGGCATAATAGATATTAATCATTATAACTGGGAAGAAAATTTAAATTTGCTGAATACATATTTTGAACAAAATAACTCTACATGATTTATGGACTAGCAAGTGCCCGGCAGATACAAATCTACTATAAGCCTATGGCCATTTGGAATAATGTAGCTTTCTAATGGTAAAAATAAGTGAATTGGTCCAATACTATCAAGATTTTTCATGTCGTCAACTTTCAAGTTTGAATTAATATTCGAAGTATATACCTATAATTTACATTTCTAACAATAATTCACCATGGAAGTCGAAAGACTTCGGATTTTGCGCAGATAAGTATGATGCAAAATAACAAAAAAACATCAACTTATATCTTCGCACTCATAAAGTAATGCTAATCGCAAAGAAAGGACAAGGGAGTTAGAACAAAGATTGCGCGCGAGGAAGATATCCGAACGGCTGCAAAAAAGCAAATTGAGTGTCAATGTACCAGCATCGTGGACGGGCATTGTGGAGCTTCAAGTTCATACATTAATATTTATTAGGGAGGGAGAGAACGCGAGGGGACCGGGATCTGTTTATTATAATATCCTCCTATTATAACGCGTTCGCACGATACGCGCTCAACTGATTGATAAGTTCCCTAATCTATATTGTCGGCGGGTTACACTACCTACTGTGCACCTGTTTTGTACCTACTTTATTTAAGTCTGCACATAAAATAGAAACCAATTTAATTTTAACATACGCCAATGATTTACGTTTGATGTAAGCTGATCCATCAAGAACGAAGCCACTTAACATTTCTCATACAAATTGACAAGAATGTTTATTTGTTCAGATTGTGTGACGTCAATTTAGGACATTAATCGTCTAATTAAATTGTCCCATGCACTGGCATTGGCTGCATGATGCGACGGATGTGCGTAATGACTGAGCACTAAGCGGAACAAAAAAGTAAAATGGAAAATAAAAAGTAAATTGACAATCTGTCCAGAACAGCAGAGTAAGTATAAATAATATGCTGAAACGCCATCCAATTTTACGATGGCGTTTTTGGTGCCTTTTCAATCTTATATAGAAGTTATTGAAAAATGCAAAGAATAAAGAAAACCATCCTGATTATGTCTCCACATAAGACCCGTTAATTAAGCATGTAAATTACTAATCCTGGTACCATAATATGCGTTTATAAAACTTAGCAAGAATACTAAATGCAGGTCCTTTTTTAACACGTTTGAAATCTTTAAATGATATTGGCGCCAAGTAACATCTCTTTCGACAATAGTCGTCCCTTCATAGTAGATAATAACTGATAAATTGTGACAAGTTCTATTGTATAACCGAGAATGTTAAAAGTGTTTTTTTTTCCACTAATCTTTGCCTCGTGCCACTTAAGCCACTCTTTGTTCGCTTGGTGATTTTTGTAATTGTTATCTTCGGTTTTTGCTTCATTTAGAAACTTTGCACGACAATGGATCACAAATAATTATATAATACGTGGGTAGGTTTCTGTGGCAGTCTGACATTGGCGCTTGTTCCTTAAAATTATATTTTATGTAGTTTGAAGCTTTTATTGTCCGTTGTTTCATTAATAACAATAATGAATAAACTGTTAATCTTATTGCGTAAAGACCGTAATGAGATATTATATCGTCTCTAAATTGTGGGATTGCTATTATGATTAATGGATAACGTTATAATAAAAATGATATCGGCATTAGATTACAAAAACAGTTAGTATCACGAATGATGAAGTGCGTGTGGATGTGCAATTAATGGTACACTGTATTTATAAGATTCTTCGAGATTAAGAGTCGAAGCTGAGCGATTAACACCTAGCTGCAGCGGAATTATAAAGAATCATAGTCTATAATTTCTTAGAAACGTTTTAAAAATCGCCGTCTTGGAAAAATTAACCAGCTTTTAATTTAATATGGTCCTTAAAATGCAATCGATGTATTCTAATAGAAAAAAACAATATAACTTTATTTTATCAGTTTTAAAAATTTTATGCCCCGAACAATACTAACTACAACTTGGTATTGTTGATCGAAGTCTGAAAACTATGATTTGTGTTACCTACGCAATTTCTGTATTTAATTAGCGTCAAAAAGTGTATCAATATAATATAACTTTCGAGAACACATTCTTTTATTTATTATTATTATTTCCAATGTCGTGACATTGGAAATAATAATTACTTATTATATTAACACTGATATAACAAAAAATTGCATTACGTACAATGATATTTTTGCGGTTTTACTTCCTGCATTTGACCTATTTTTTGTAACCACAATGTTCCTAACACGGATGTTGATACCGTGTCGTGCTTGTGATAAAACATCAGATGGCGAGTTGCTTTCGGCCAAGTAGTCACACGCTGACCATATGGTGCATTGGTGCCATCCGAATTTAATAGGGTGTAATGATGTCAATGATTTCGGTTCCGGGACGAGGTTCCTTTTCCTCCGTTTTTATTTTGTAGTAAACAGGAAAATCGTGCACTAATTAAATTTCTATTTTCTGGCCATTTCAATGGTTCACTTAGGCAGTGCGCGAAAAATGTTTACAGAAATGATTGTGTTTATAAAGGAGCCGTAGACGTCATAGATCTTTCGAGATTAATATTAGGTCCATTTGGTGGGACTTGTATTATAGCATGGTCGAAAATCGTTTAATTCTATTCGTATTACATAGTCTTCCCACCAAGTCCCGTCAGGATTCGCACGTCAAACTTTCATTACCATCATTAGCGATTCAAAGTAGATTCGGCGCTTCATGCGACCGCGGCGCCGCGACATTTCACATGTTCCGATCCTGTGGGAACACCACGCTCGGTTCCACTAAGAGAAAACATACATCACATGTTGTGGGATGAAATCACGGCTATTTTTAAGCGACGATTGTTTTTATTCGCTCGCCAATTGGGGGCAATCAACGACACGTGTTCCGTTCGAGACGTTGCCTCGGCTGTCTATTGAGCTCGTTGAAACCGCCGTGCCATCGTATAATTCATGCAGATACTCAACTACACGAACTACCCACAGCTATATGCAATTCAATGCAAATTGTTTATAATATTCATTGTACGTTTTCAAGTCTCTGTACCTACATCTTTTGTTTAAAGTCAAGTTCAAGAATGTCATTATAGTAGTATTAGGTCAAGAATTTATATTGGTTGGTATCAATTAGATTAGAGTAAATAGAATCCATTTCTCAGAATATCCTAGTTCGTAGGTAAAATTGCATGGAATTTTCCATTATGTACCGAATTTGCATCATTCTTTATGACAACCCTAATATGGTTACTAACACACATGTGTATTAATGCCTCTGTGTTCTGGCTTGAAGGTTTTCTCTTCTCGAATCCAAGAGTCCTCGCTGTTACATACTGGCGGCTCATTGCTGTTATGGTTTGAAGAGTCTGGTTAGACAGATATTACATAGTACATATTATGATTTGTTTTTACTTAGTTGTCAAAAGACGTATCAGCGATTGACCTCGCTGGCAAAAAGGCGTTGAGCCAATGATCAATTAAAAATATGCATAGCAAGCTTATTTATTAATTCCACTGGTTAAAGTTACTTATTTTAAAGTCATAATAATTACTAAATCTTAACCCCAGTTCCCATGACACTCGAGGGGCTGAAACCATTACACTACTATCATCTTTCGGCCAGCCCATACGGACAGATATTTTATTATATGCTCTCAAGTTCAATCACGAAGATAACGTGTCTGTTCGTCACTCAAGGGTAATCTAATGCTTGAACCATGTGTCCATTTTCATGGGATCACGTCGCTTAGCCGTTCATAAAATTGGTTTTATAGCGAGCAGAACCCAAACAGTCTTAGTTTTTTCGTTGATTAATAGTAATGATTATGACCTAGTTCATAAACATCGTTACAGCAAGAGCACTGTCGTGCTTTATTTGAATTAATATCTACTACGTAACTAACGGCGATTTGCGCACGCGCAGATAACACTGACTGTACGGTTTAGATATTTAAAACGATAAGAAACCTTAAGGCCTTGTTTTGTGGCAAGTAAGACAAGGATTGAAGTGTTCTTTGACTTTCACTACACTACGTAGGGACCTATTCTAGATTTTCTATTTTGCAAAAAAGGTTTTTGATTACACCAGAACTAGAACTACAGACAAAAGCGAACAGTTGCATACTGATGATTTGCAATGTTTATTTTCTACAGGTTTATTAATTGTAAAATAAATCCGGTTATTACAAGGCATATGAATTCTTAGCTTATGAATTATGATGTAGAATAATTTCATTCACATGTTGTATGTACCTACCAAATCTCGAAAGTTCTAAGTGCCCTAAATGGTACCCATGAATGGAGTGTTTGATACACGACGGTACAATTTGTTCTGTTTCACCACCTATCGTTTCTATGAACAAAACAGTCTAATTAACGGCGAATGTAGGTCGGCAATGCCGGCATTGTGTAGCTGCTCAGATGAAGGCGTTCTTTGTGTGAAGTTGTTTATTTTTTCAATTCGTTCCTGGAGACGACGAGCGTACGTGATGGCTGGTGTTTCCAAGTATTGTAAGCAAAGAAAGGATATCAGAAACATTTTAATTTATTAAGCACCGAGTATGGATTAGGCAATCTTTATGCCACAAAAATACAAGTTCTTAATTAATTATACAATTACCGTAACAGATACGCGTAACATCGTGTGCGTAAAAGAATTTATTATTCAACTTTAACGACATGTTAAAAGCTCGTAAGAAAATCAACGCGGTGTCAAAATGAAGAGAAGAGTGAGAAGTAATTAATTGATAGGGAAAATATAGGCATATCATAAAATTTATTGTTTTCGTAACCCCCGAAATAGTACTATGTTAATAAAAACTAAATTGTCCGAATAAAAGCGACAAACGTGGCGGCGCTACTATCGGTGCTAATTACAATGCTACGATAAACTGAATGTAAGCGGCGCAATTCCGACGTAATTAATACTTACCTATCTTCCCATCTGTTGAATCGGAGCGTCAAATAAAGGTCCGAACCAACTCTTTTATTTATTACTTAACTACCGTTCTCGAGCATTTGTTAACTGATCAGCTAAATGTAGGTTTGGAACATGAAGTGACTTCTTACAATTACTGTGAGTTTTGGCTCCGTTAACTGCAAGTAGGTGTAGCCATATCATTTTAGAGACGTTTTTGCATCTATAGTAGTGAAATACATACAGTGATAAAAAGCGAAATACATCAGTTTGCGCAAGTTTGCGCATAAAAGTAACCTTAGAAAGGCCAATTTGTTTATTATTATTTTTATAATAATTACTTTATTGACTTTATTTAGTGTTGAAGAGTTTTCAGTGTATCAATATTTTCATTCATATTTTTTAATTTGCTTCAAATAGATTCAGTAATCAACGCCTAAATATCACGTTTCTTATACAGATATTGTTATTAAAATGTACTAATAACCTGCTGTATCAATAAAAAAAACGTAAATAAGCACCAATTTGACTACTATTTATCGTCAAAGTTCCAAAATAACTACTGGGTATGTGTATTTATCGAGACAGTTACGAAATTACATAAAAAACACGAATACAAAGACAACAAAGAGGATTGGAAAAAATTAAGAGTTATTCGGTTCGCCAAAAATGTTAGAAATTGGGATGATCGTCCTTTGAATAATGCATGTAGGGGTTTCGAAGCGTTATTAGAGGATGCGCGGGCGCGGGCCGTCGCCGCACGAGCTGCATATTAATGCGACTCAATCCACCCAGCACGCATTAAATTATAATATTTCTTCGTCTGGCGTTTTCGATGGATTCAAATCATATATACTTATTTGTATTTTATACTCAAACCGTGCCCCTTCCGGAACCACGCTGAGAATATACGATGTTGGCGCCTTATTGATTTCCAGGAATTATGTTAACTCAATATTGTAAGTATAATTTTATTAAACTCTTTATTAATTAAACTTGAGTAAAAAATAATTTGATCGCCTTCTATAACCATTTGTTAATGGTAATATACTTCTTAAAATTTAGTCAGAGGTTTCGTCGCTTATACACTAAAAAATCAGGTAGACGGGTAATTTAATCCATTTGCGAGTGATTATTAAAATATGACGTTGCATGGCTAATGAGGCGGCACGGGCCTCGCTGTAACCCGACCCCGTGCATGCGATGGGCGTCTGTCCGGTCTTGTACGTCGCATTCATCCATCATACTCTCCGAGTAAGCTGAAACCGATTGCTCATCAGACTTCATTGAACAAACATTGGAAGTACTTCTACTAAAGTTGCATTGCTGAAGCACTGTATGCAGTATGCACTATGTACATTGTTTCTCCGTTATAAAACTACGTTGCATAGTCGTAGGTATCACGAACATTTAAGGCGTTTGTCCTCATTTGGCGCGTATTTTCGACTTTTCCCGCGGGACACGTATAAGCTCTTTGCATCCACTGGAGCTTACCATCGTCGGCTATCTGAGCACATCGTAAAAAAGGAGTGAGCGGGGACGACCGATTATAATGTAAAAAGAGGTTCGCGGTCGTTCCATAACCGATTGCAAATGGCAACCGCCCGAGGCCTCGCTGCGCCATTTATAGCCCTTCGCAATCTCGACTGCTAAAAAATAAGCATGCAATGATTTCTTCGGTGATTCGTTCCTTATCTATACTTTGCTAAGGATCAGGAAAGGAGATGAAATGCTAAGGAGCAGTGGATTTTGACTCACAAAAACTGTGCGCGCCGCGGCCCCTTTCAAAATGGCCCGATGGCCACGAAACTTTCGCTTCAAGCGTCGTTCGCTCCACGCAGCAAGCGTTAGCGTTGAGCGTTAAAAACTT
>DWLZ01000178.1:0-12525 GCA_018251995.1 Urbanus velinus | reverse complement strand
CTTGTGTGTTGTCCATGGTACCCACGACACAGGAGAAAATCCTACTGTGGGGCTATGAGTGTGAAGCGTTATTTTTTAATGAGTGTTCATTTTGATATTTAAGTCTCCAATACACATATTAAGATGTAAATCTCTTAAATGCCTTAAGCTTTATATCTTTAATCGCGGATAAATGGATTTTCTAAATTGCAGAAAACAATGCTTTCAATCAAATAAAAAAATGGATGCTTTTGTTATCACCTGTTTAGTGGCTCCAAGGTCCGACAATATTTATCGCCGTATGGATATTCTTTCTCACATTAAAATATTCATAGTGTTTCCGTCCATATTCATGTCCCTGTCGATGTTTATTTATCAACGCCTGAGAGCCCCACATTTCAATACTTCTTTCCATACGTTGTGGATTGCATCAATAATACAGAGAAAATATATATTTTGATTGTTACGGTTATTTCTATACCTGATTTTTATAAAAATAAATATGCAAACGAAAGTGCAGTCCATCTGGTGGTAAGTTGGTATTGCCGCCCGTGGACATTTATAAGGACTTCATATAAAACAGGCGTTTATTCTGAGGCCAATTACAGATGCGGCGCTATTTCTCAGGTTTGCTAAGATAGTCGTGTCATTGTATAGGCGTTTGTTTTAGGTGTTTTGTCAAAAGTTTAGAAAAAGAGTTTAGTTAAAGAGAAATAAAATACAGTTTTGAATACGCTCTATTTAGCAAATGGGATTTATCATATTTATTTATATCCCTCGCCGTTACAATAACCGTAGCATTCATGTCAGTGTCATCTCCTTTATTTATGAACGCCTGAAAACCCTTCGTGTCACTTTTCCTTTACCCTATTTGTTCTCGCGAGATGACGTGACGTCACTTAGGGCGGCAAATAGTTACATTGGATTTCCTTACTTCGCTTCGCTTCGTCGTTACATGGAGGATTCGACGCATTTTGTAATCATTCTTAATCTTATACGAGAACACTACTTACTATTAAGTATGAAAAGGCGTTACACTGAACGCAGCAGCATAGCCTGTGTGGTCTGTAAAACGACCCCTCTATCTGCAAATCCTACTTTCGAAGTCTCTGTCCTTTATCGAAGTTATTAGAAATTAATTATCACTTGCTGCAACAGCCAAAAAAGATACATATCATTAAGAAATCCACAATTTTGAAAATTGTTAAAAAAACTAATGACAATGGGTGAAGTCCTCAAAGTTCCTTTCGGCCACCGTAATGGATTTTTGTCTAAATCTCTCTCATTTTGAGATGAGCTCGCACCCAGCAATGGGACAATAAATTATAATTGTCCCACCATCAACCCATTGTTATTTCGTCACCATAACCAACAACACCAACTACATATTCTTCCAATATTAAATGCATCACTGAACAAATTCACGTCCAATTCAGAAATGTCGGTACAGAAGGAATGAAATATCAACGAAATGCTCTTATTTTGAGGGCGGGCAATTAAGTGCACTTCTAAATGCAAACCGAATCGGCGTGTTGCTGCCGGCCTAATTAAACAACATAATTGCTATCTTTGCTTCATGCGCCATTCGCTATGCCGTTTTCCGTACTGATAGATTGCTAAATTAGAGTGGTATTGGATTCGAAAATACTAGCGTCCATACAAGTCATTAATTTTAATGTATGTGTGTTTTAAGACTTGATCTATTTACAAATAAATAAAGGTTTGTAGAACCTTTTGTATTTGAAGTCCGGAGGCGCGAAATTTATTTCTGTCGAATAACGCAGGGTTAATTGTTGTTATGTTATACTCTGAAGAGTGATATGGGAGGTTTATTATCAGAGGCAGTCCATGAGCGGCAGTGGTCAATGAGTATCAGGAGAATAACATGCGCTTTTTGTTACTTTCATATTATTAAAAAAAGTATTTAATCAAGTTAAGCATTTTTAACAAACACGTCAAGCGTACTGTGACGCGTACTGTGAGCGGATCACAAATAGGACTTTGAAACATATAGGTGTAAAGCCGTTAAAACAACAAATCCCGATATGGCTTTAATTCACTGATGTTTGAAGTTGTATTAATTAGGCTTGATGGATGCACAGTCCGTCTAACTCAAACTCGAATAAACACTGCAAATAGACTGGACGAAGCCGCCCGGGCGACAGGACGCCTATTCATTAGCGAACGGCAGGATCCTTTGACACGACGGACCGACTCCATTCGTGTTCAGATTAATTCGCTCCGAGCATCTCTTTGAGATCCTCCTTAGTGTATTTTAATACAACCTCGCTCAGATAGATTTTAATACTCTCTCACTTTGCCGCAAAACTGAGGAAGCTCCGTAAGCCATTTCTGTAACTATGTTAACGTAGCAAGGAAGTGAGTTTCATTAACCATTTCTGTAATTATGTTAACGCAGAAAGACTATGAAAGTTCTCATTAGCCTTTTCTGTAACTATTATTATAAACCGCATTGAAAAAGTTTATTTGTTGCAAGGCTTGCAATCGGCTGCAATTTTTTACAACACAAAGCAACAGCAAAATATTTTTAAACATCAAGAGATGAATTTCCAATTGTTCTGCGTTTAAACAACCCTTAAAAATTATCTATAACTGCTAATTCATCAAGTTATGTTACAAGTGTCACTGAGTCATTGAGTTATGAATGCTTCCAATCATTCGTACTACCTACTTCTCTAACCGAATGGTTATTGGCTAAACAAGCAGAGAGATACTAGGATATAAGGCGGGTGAAGCAGCTCTCATCAAGAGAGCCTAATTGAGTCTGATCCCTCGTCTCGTCTTAGTTGAGCGTAGCCATTTAACTGTAGACTGAATTGGCAAGACTGTCTGAATTTAATAGTTTGACTGTATACTCATTCCTTTGTAGCTAATCATTTTACTGATGCAAAATGGATCACTATTATCGCTATAGTTTATTAAACGAAGAATTAATGACTGAGTTATCAATCTAAATATTAATTTATACATTTGCATGGGTGTAAGCTTTTGCTTGTTAACTTTAGTAATTAACTATTTTTGGAGCGTAATAAAATCATTCTGAGATCCATGTGCAATCTATTTTAGGATAGAAGAGAGCACTTTCTTCTTTCTTTCGGCCATGAAATAACTTACAGGGAGTCATCAAATGAGCGTATATCCTCTAACAATACAACAAACAATCGAAATATCCCCCTTTGTTGAGATTTACGATAGACTATCGAAAACAGTGCCATCTATCATGTTGGTCGTGCAATTTCCGCAATTGCCTTTAGTTCTATAGATCATTGCAAATGGCGCGATCCAGACGTATCGCAGAATTCGAGCGTGAGTGCACTCTGCTTTGAGAGGGCTTGACTCGCGGACTGGTCCAACACGGACCGATGGGCGGAAAGAACTCGCTTTCCTAATTAATTTTTGAAAATATTTATTGTGACTTACACATATTAATTTTGTTGCAGCTATGATGTGTGTGGCTCATTACCGTTAATTCATTAAAAAGCGTTAAAAACCTTACTACTTGTTAATAACTTCGTTTTCGACACATTTATCTTAAGATAGGATTCTTACATAAGAAGCTAACTTTTAGGATGCTGATGCTGCTGATGATGATGATTATAACTTATGAGTTGTAACTCCGAGGCCGAGAGAAAATTCATTTGTAAGTGACAATGGTTTAAAAAATAAATCTTGTAGTTATTGTTTATTTTATAGCCGCTTCGCCAGCAGTTCGTTCCAGCGGTCCCGATTCAACAAGTCCTTTAGCGCTCTCGTATTTTCTTATGAAGAGCGGGCGACGTAAATTCTCTTTATGGCGATTTAAAACTGGGGAGCACAATATTAGACGAACCGGACCGTATGCTATTAAGAGGAACTACAAAATAACCATGTGAACTTGTACTATAATTTTAATAAATTTGATGTGGCAGTATACGAAATAAACCTATATCTCATTATTTGTGTACTTAGAAAGTACATGTTAGCTATATTTGACTCTTTATTTTTTTTATATTACAGTTTTTATCATTAAAAATTTCTCATAAATTCCAACTTTATATTTTACCAGTACAGGAGTACCTGCTTCACTTCGAGCCATCGATAAATTAAACTGAGCGAGATTTAAATGGTGTCACTTGTGTTTTTCATTTATTTATTATTTATATGAATTTTATTTTAATTACGCATTTACATCTCAGCATGGCCATTATATTCAGATATCAAACTTAAAATGTAATATTACAAAACGAGGTGCAGTAGTGTTTTGTTCCAATCTGTAGGTACAACAGCGTCGCTCCTTATAGTATATGTCGATTTTAAATAATTTAGTAGTAAAATATCATAATCTAAAATTGCATACAAAGGCTTGTGACAGTATTATGAAAATTTATGATGCAGCAGACATGATTAAAATGACTTAAACTGATAAAACGTTAGCCTAACTTCTTATGAAGCATTCTCTTTAGCATATTATTTATGATTTGTATAAATAATACACCAGAGAATAATAACAACGTAAGAGTGTGTTTTACGAATAACATCCGCTATAAGCCTCCATGTCTAACAAATCCGGACCGCTTAGATTATGCTTATTGTTATGGAGGCCGGGTATCCGCTAGCCCTTTATTTGTTCTGTACCACCAGCCAACATTGGCACACAAAGGAACCTTATTACTTGTACATCAAAGAACCTTTTCCAAATTCTTAGCAAGGGCAGAGTATGCTCCGCTGACCAATCCGCACAAACATCAGCAGATTGTTTCCGCATGAATATTTCATTATTAATACTGGCTACCTGCTCGGTGTACCTTCCAAATGAACAGCCGGATCTACAACGGTTAACGCCTTGTTACTTCTGCCATTCTAGTATATTTATTGCAAATTTTTGCAAAATTGTATAAAATTATTTCCTATCTTTTATGAAGTACGAAGGTATTAATTATTAGGTGTTAAAATATATTTTGTATATTTTTTATCTATTGGATAACTTTTTTTGGCGCTAACCTCCTTTAAAAATGTATGTTAAAAAGTTTCTTTGTATTATGAAAAGTTTAGCTTTAAAAGATAAAATAGTCTAAGGACACATTCGGGATGTCTTACCACGCGTATCGTGATTGATGGTTTTATAAAAGAGCTGCGATGTATCACGCATTACACTGATGCGTCTATCATTTTCGATAATGTACGTTGGCTTCCATTTCTGTTTTCTCGTAAATCATTCGAGGCTTACGAAATCACTTATATTCTGTCGGGCGAAATATTATTTTTCTCCGAAGGTAAATAATCGATTCTGTTCTTGGAAGATTTTGTCCTTTCTCTAGTGAGTGGAAGATTGTTATTTGTGGAAGAAGAAGTAATTCCGTAATGAAATCGCGGTTAGGACGCTCCGTCCGAGTGAATTAGGGAAGAAAAAACGAAAATGGAAATCGACTGAGGGAGGAATTATTCAGTTGTGTAATCTACTACATAGCTATGGTGTGTAAAAACCTCGTAAAAACAGCTACTTTTATTCGTTCTTGCAATAAAGACTCAGTGGTATCTTTTCGCCCGCCCACTAAGTACCACCGCCACGTCTATTTCTAGTGTAAAGCAGGTTTGGCGTTTCGATGGCAGGGTGTAGATACAGGCTAAATTATATATGAGATTATTGAGAGAGAATCAGAGACGGTATGCACTTTCCATTTGATACATGTAGGTAGTCCTAAATGCAAAAACTAGAATGCAGTCCATATTCTGATTTTCTACTACTTTTTCCTGGGTCTTTACCCATCTATCTTATAATTCTCATACAAACACCTGCGCCTAGTAAGAATAGGTTAGTTATAAATAAATACATTCTAGACCTTGCTGTATATAAATAACAATAGCAAAAGCGCAGCTTTTAATAACATACGTATATGCGAGTACATTATATAAGGAATATCCTGTTCATATAAGATAATATACGTTCATCTCTTGGGGTTTGGAACGTGACGTCCCGTGACGGAGTGGGCTCGGCACGTGTTGCCTGCCATTCGTAACGGAGTCACGGGTCAGAGCGCGGTGGATTGTCTTAGTGACGGCCACGTTGAGGATAATATGTGGCAAAGGCTCACATTGTTCAGATTGTAACAAGAATTGTAGGACTACAAAGCTTCGTAGCCACATACGAGTATTTAACGTGAAGAGATTTGAGAAGATCATCGAGGCAGGAGTGGCACCGTAGATATCTATAGAACGCAATGGACTCCAGGTAGAATCCCTTTCTATGTGATATTAATTATAAATATTCTCGGGTAGCTGTGACGATTTACCACCTGATGCATTGCAAGATCGTATTTAGTGGCACTTTGTGAAGGACCATTAAAAGGTCTTCTGTACCCAAGATTTTGGTCATCAATTTAGGCAGTACATACATCTTAATGAGCAATATGTATGTATGTAATCTTTTAAAATCCACGTTTAGGTTATGACAATTAACTTGAGTAGTAGCATGGTATCTCCATGAACCGTAAGTGTACAGGACTCATATTTTTATCATTATAAGCTACTTACTTATTATTTAACGTTCCACACCGCCAAATACCTAGCTAAACTGTTACCTAACAGGAACACACACGAGTACATTCCAATTACGTTTAACTCTTGTTCCTTAAATCGAACGAGACTGAAGTAAATATTTAGTCGGAGCGTGTTTGTCGGCAAACGTTCCGGTCTGGTTGCATCCAACGCTAAATTTGGTGGCAAGCGAAACGCCTTGTGTGCGGTCTGTTTACTCTGTCCGGTCGCTCGGTTATTCCACTGCACTCCTTGGAACGCTCGACAGCCTGTGAACACCAAGAATTATTCGGTACGACGAGCTCTTTGGATATATTATGTGACGTTTGACCCAGTGAAATTATTGTTTCGTCCCAATTCTCATTTAAACCGTACATGTGTATACAAAATCAACGAGGTCAATCTTAGGTTCCTGTAAATGATAGATTTTGCATTATAAGTCAATTTGTCTAGCAACTTTTCGGCTGATGGATGATGATACTTTGTTTGACAGTTTAATATGATCCATTAAATAACGTATTTAAAACATACTAGAAACTAGAAATGAGGATCCTTCTTACAAACATAAGAAACTTTTTTCGTGTAATGCGATTAATGAGCACTTAATTGTCGTCACAAATTAAATATAAACACAACATTTAATTAAGGAAGCGGCAAAGTTTGCGCTTTGCAATTGTCATTTTTTTCCTCGTGAATCAGTCCGTGAAACGTTTTAATTATTAAACGAATTCAGCTAACAAACTTTGAGCATACGGAGAACAAATTACCAACAGTTGTTTCTGGTAGCGTCGTGCCGAAAAAAGTTTGTTTGTACGCCGCCCGCGCACACACTAATGAAGTCATCATTCCTTTTCTCTTGCTATCGGGAAATAGCGGCAGTTTTCGTTGTCCAGTAATTGCGTTTTTATATTATGAAAGTAACAAACGAGCATGCTGCCCACCATGGTAAATCGTAAGCATGGTAAGTGGTGACTGCCTCCCATGGATATTTGTAATCAACCCCAGATATGATCACAGCGCTTGCTTGGGGTGCTTGGGGTTGACCACAGATGCGTTGCTACCACTGAACGCCTTGAATATGGGTATTTTTCTAACTACACACTTCAAACCAGAACACAGCAACGCTGACCGCTGCTATTGTAAGGCAGAAATAGGCGTGACGATGGTGCCGCCAGAGTCGAACCACAAAGGGTTCTACCACCTTGAAAACCTTTTTTCTTCCCATCGGGAAATGACGGCAGTTTGTCGCCAGTAATTGCTTCGTTACGTTCTTCACTTGTTTGTTTTCGAATCCGCATTGTCTTTTATTTAATTGAGCCCCGCGTATTGAAGCTGGACCCGGGATGAAGTGAAGTTTAATAATCCGCTCTTAGGATCTTTAATGGCTCTTTTCATGAGTTCCTAACAATAGGGCCGATACCAAAAATTGAACGAGAGCTTTTATTGTAGTTAGATTCTCGAATGTTGGCAGTAGCTCTAAATGTTCTGTAAAACATTGAACGTAGCTACTGCCTTCATAATTTTATGACGATAAGTTTAATCTGTCGATAAACCTTATAAAAGTCTATCTACAGATTAAAATTATATCAAAAATAATGATTACACGCGCCACTATCATATAAATTCTTGCTAATTTTATTTATGTATTCTAAGCAGTAATTAGTAGTAAGAGCAATTAGTGTTTTTTTTTCCGAATTTGTATTTATCTCCTTAATGGTTATGCGAGGATCTGGTCGATTTTGTTTGATTTTACTAAATTATAATAAGGGACCCTTGAAAGGTTAATGTTAAAATAATTCAGGGAACTTTAAAATTAATTACAACAAAATATAAACCATCCACGTCTCCATAAATAGAAATGAAGGTACACCGTAAGTACGAAAAGGCCTCGCAATGAACGTAAATAAAACAGGAGGGTTGATTGCGTACTTTCTGCTTTTTATTTATAACGGAATCGTGAGTTCGAATAATTTATTCTTCGTGTTCTGTATCTTTCCGAGACTTGTTGTACTTAGTTGTTTATTTTAGAAATATGATAAAGCTATATATAAAATGTATACAACTATATATAAAACGCATGTTATACTTAATGTTCACTGAATTTCATTAGTTGAAAACAGCAAAAGATACCTAACCAGCTTTTAACCAAGATTACATCTTGAACTCTGTTAGGAAATATGAGACTATTTAGTAGATACTCAAATAATAAATTAACTTATTGCTGCTTACTTATTGATTTAGGTCTACGTACTTTTAATTTCCATTTTGCTAATATGTTTAACAATTTGAATATCCAGAAGAAAGTATAACGAGATATTCAGCTAATAGGTTTAAAAGAAAAACTTACAAATTTAAAAAAAGTGTTAAAATTTTATGTTATGTTAAAAGTATTAATATCCTGCGTCGTCGCCTAACGGATGCCGCTCCCGGTTACAAGGGCGAGCAATAAATCAGGCAGCTACGTGAGATTGAATGATTGATTATTTTCTTTAAACTTTCTTGAATTCATGTTAAAGACGTCGTTATACTTCTATACGTGTATGTTTAACATAGGTAACGTTAGGTACGTTTTAGTTATTCTAAAAATAAGTATTTTCGATTAATAATAATAACCTTCACTAAAGCTTCAGAAACTAAACCTTCAAAAAGAATATAGCTGATATTTTCGTTTGGAGGCTGTTGTTAGGGAGATAAACTATTTAGAATCGTTCCAACTTAGTCCTCAGGGATACGCATTTGTGGGAGATATATCTAATATTACTCTAGTTCTAACTGGAGCTGATTTATAGAAGTTCAATCGTCCAATTCAATGGTAAGTGACAATCGGAGGGCAATTGTCATTTACTGGACTACGTGCTCGTATGCTACTTCTATAGTAATAGGACTAATAGGTATACATGGAAAATATTTTGCTAATAATACTTTGTTATTAATTTATTCGTATCTGTTTTATTCGTACCTCAATACTCGTTTTAATGTTGTAATCATGTTTTTTAAATTAAATTATAAATATATTTCAGTAAATTGTACGTTTATTTGCACTTTCAATCGATTGGGTCACGTTTTATTAACATGCCTTTAAGCAAACACGTGTCCGTTCTCAAGCCGTTTCCAATACCGCGTGCAACCGTTCGAACGGTCTTTGAATATAAGCCGCTTATGCTCTATCATAGCCTGGTACTTTATGTTGAACAACTATGTCTGATTTTATGTAGATACGCCGCCTCTTCTTATGCCCCACTGCTGGGCATGGATCTCTTCAAATAATTGGGGGAGGCTTGAAGCGTACTCCACCATGCTGCACCAATGCCTATTGGTGAATGGGGTGTACGGCTTTATGCCCAAACGTGTCAAATGTTTACAACACGTGTCGAATGTTCACAACACGTGTCGAATGACGACCCGGATGGCGTAATGGTTAACACGCCGGAGAGCTAATCCGAGGGTCCTGGGTTCGATTCCCAGCGAGACGGAAATTTGAACGATGAGTTTAAGTTTCCGTTCTTGGTCCGGTTGTGTGTCCTTGTCTTGTGTGTTGTCCATGGCACCCACGACACAGTGAATCCTAGTGTGGGGCTATGAGTGTAAAGTGTTCTTTTTTTATTTATGACAACAACTGGGACGACTGCGACGCCTTAACGTGCTCTTGGAAGCATGGAAGCGTGCGGGGAATTTTACCAGTAGCGGTCACCCATTTATCTACTGACCGCGGCCGCTGATGCTTTACTTTGTGGAAAAGTTGGAATAAACAAACCAATTACTTTTCACTATAAAGTAATTTCAATTTGTGGTTATTATAAGATCGGCTTACAGTAAAATTATATTGCAAAACGTCTCTTAATGTTAATAAACGATGTTAACGTTAACAAACGATGTACTTAAAAAACACTTGATAGCGATTTCTATGTTTAATTAATATCTGTTTATTTAAACTCTGTTTCGATTACTAAACATTAATAATCTCCAGAGGAAACAACAACTGAAATGCTGATGCTGAGAGCTTACGAATAAGAAGGTAACTATTAGAAACTCTAAGAGGTGTTTTCGAATTACATTACGTGAAATCAAAGTCCGGACGTAGATGGAAAAGCGGTGTCCGGTGACCGTAATGCGGCCGATTTGAAATCCTGTCCGATAAGTTGTCGCCGCCTCGTATCGAGCCGGTAATCCCCTAATGGAAGTGCGCCACGTACGCCGGTTAATGTGACTGTATCAATTTATTTAAACTAGCTCTTTTATGCACCTGTTAGCCTAGTTACATAGATACGTTGCTTTCGCTGTATGCATTAGCTATATGGGATTTTGAACTCTTTGGGAATTAAGAAGATAACATATAACCGACACTGTCGGTTGTGTGTCTACTTCTATACACAAGCGACAGTTGACATGAATAACTGTCGGTGACGGTCGACAATTATTGTCAGTGATTTTCACTGACATCGCCTGTTGTCATTAGATACATACATATAACGACAACTTAAAATCATTTCGTCAAAAAAAATTTTTTTTACTTGTAATGAATTCAATGTATTGAGCGGATTCGATACCCGATCGGTAATATAAGTATAAAAATAAATATACTAGGTTTGGGTTTTTTTTCTTTACATCTTTGTGTATGTCCACGATAATCACGATAGTTGAAATCCCAGTGAAAGAGTATGAATGTGGGAATAATTTTATTTTTTTATGTATGCAAAAGATCCAAACATTCTAGTAACCACATAAAATGTCGTATCAGGTCGGTCCGTAATCCCGTAATGGCGGAGCGCGGTATCAGCACCCGAACAATTTCGATGGAGCTTTATGTGCGATTCTTGAACCTTTATCTTCAACCTGTATGTACATATATGATGCTGTGATATGCTTAGGATCAGTACCAAAAAAGATTTCATACAAGTTACACCTTTCTCACAAATATCAAGCGTAATTAATGTCAAATCACAGCAATTATTTTTAAAATAAAGCCTTCATTTTTTTATCGTTATTCCATCTTTAACTCCTTCTTATCGTAAATACTTTACCATAGTCAGGTATACGCTTATCTCCCTAGATACAACCCCCGTCACAATAAGTGACAATTGCAGTCCCACTTACCTGGTCTGGTCGAGCTTAGCCTGTAATCCCATAGGACGAAGATTATTTGAAACCTTATATACCCTCGTCATCGTTAACACTTATAATAATCAAAGTATTATTGGAATATACATATTTCTCTATACACGTTATAGTACGTTTATACGTAATTATATGTTTATAGTTTCATAATGATAAAATTATTACGTTATACTTTTTTAAAATAATTAAAAATAACTTTTGTCTTATAATATAGTGCTTTACTGATATTATTTTTAAGTAAAACACATTCAAATTTTATAAAATGTTCCTCGCTACTTTTTAACTAACTTTTACGTCACAATTCTTTGTTCAGCAATTCAGTAATGGATTCCCGGGCCGGCCAACACTAATTCACCTGGATCCAGGGACAAAAGAAGGAAATCCTACTTTTTATCCTGTTCTCATTACCGATAATGTGTTAGCATCGATTATATGCAAATTTGATTCCTTTTGCGAAACCGGCTCGGCTTCGACCATTATTGCGGAAGAATTGAAACGCTTTGTGAAGTATCACGAACCTCTGGTATCACGTTGAGGATGTTGATGTTTCGGTGGCGAATCGGTTGCGAATTTTTGGACTAGAGATTGAGTATAAGTAATAAGTATTTTACCGGTAGTTATACTAATGCAATAGTGTTTGTGTGCCGGCTATTTACCTTTTGAGGCGACAATCTAATTGCTAAAGGTGGTAACGCATCTATGATCGGCTTCAGGGAGAACCCTTGTTCGGTAAGGATTAAGATGGCGATAATGTGTCTATTTACAATCAGGATTGCATGATCGTTTGCGATTTCAATTCTATGTTATAATTATAAAAATAAAATGCGTAAGCGAAATTTATAACATGTTACTTATATTTTTTTAGTTATATATTTTTTTATTGTCAAGGCCGCTGGG
>DWLZ01000177.1:0-12529 GCA_018251995.1 Urbanus velinus | reverse complement strand
CATTGGTGCGAAACATGTGACAGGGGGTTTCGCACCGTTCAGTTACTTGAAAACCATAAGCAACAACATCAGGTGATTTATCAAATTCTAAATTCAAAATTGCACACAAATATGATTGGTATTAACTCAGATAAATAAAGTAGTTAGATCTATCATTCCTAACAAAAAATGAAGCCATTTTTAAATAGTCGGGCTATAAAAGTGATTATGTGAGGGTAAATAAGCAAAGGTACTGACATGAAACTATGCTAGTTTTGTGTGTGTGTGTATAAATACATGAAAGTAGCGTAGTTTTTTTGGCTTCACTGAAATACAAGGCAGTGAGAAATTTACCTATTTTATTTATCTGAGGGTATTAATAAAATTAGTAAAATTTCGAATTTGTAACATGTTATAGTATAAGTACCAAAATTTCAATGCTTGTTTAAAAACAAGTTAAACTCATATTACGTCAAACCTTGACAAGTAATTTCGAAGAGATTTGATACAACTAGTGTAGTTTACTCTGTGTTGTATTAACACTTGTTGTGTCCAGTATGTTACCCCCAGGGACTATATAACCATATCTACAGGACAAACTTACACTTGCATATTTAATTTTGGAGTTTGAAGTAAATCTTACAAATATAAAGCTGAAAGTTTGTGAGGATTGATGGATGGACGTTTGTTACTCTATAACTTAAGAATGGCTGAATGGATCTAGATGAAATTTGGTGCAGACATAGACAGTTGTCTGGAATAACATATAAGCTATTTTTTATCCCGGGAAAATGTGTGGTTCTCTTAGTATACATTTATTTTATCACCGTGTCAATCTCGCAACATGTTTATTGATTTACTTTTAAAACGGTAAACTTTTAAAGGCGGTTTTACGGTTTAAAACTTTTTAAACAGTAAAACAGCGGGGATCATCTAGTTAAATATAATTTTATTTTATAACAAGTATTATAACATTTATAACACTTATTTTTAGCAGTTATTAGTTTTGATTGCCCATTACTTTGCAATCTGCCATCTGAGCTTAGTTAAAAGTTCAAAAAAATTAAATTTAATAGAACTCCTTTACTGTGGTTTCAGAAATGCAACATAGATGGATGTCAATTTATTGCACACCCTAAAGTTATAACAAAACACATACAAATGCAGCACTCAACAGGATTATTTAAAAAAATAGCAAAATTAGATAATCCAGAAGAAATTAAAAAATGGAGAGAGGAAAGAAGAAAAAAGTACCCAACAAAAGAAAATATAGAAAAGAAAAGTGCTGAAATAAGAGAAAAAATCGAGAGGGGTGAAAAAATGGCTCTTAAATACAAGAGGGAAAACAAGTTTCAACAATCAGGTAATAAACATCATGATAAGCTAAGTGCCTTTATATTTAGATTACCTACTCATTAATTCCAATATGTTGGTAAATTTCAGATCAAAGCATTAAAAGGAAATACAGCTATGAAAATAATCCACGACAGAGAGTTAAGAGAAGATTTGGAGCAAATGAATCTATTAATATGAACATAAGCAAAGCTACATTTGAAGTAAACAAAAAACCATTGACAAAGAAAATTGAAAAAATAGTTCCTGCCGAGGATGAGTCAAAAACTCTGAAACCATTCACTGGAATTCTCCACTTGCTAGAAGATACTAACAATGATAAAATTGAAGAATCACAAAACAGTGACTTGATAGAAGATGATGAATATGCATTAGATGTATGTACTCAAGTAAACAATTCAACAACAACTGAACCATTAGTTTGTGGAGCTTTGTCATCATTAATATGCAGCTACGAATGTTCAGATGATGAACCAGAAATAGACGCAGACTTATCAAACATAACAGAAGTAAAAAATAACAAACCTGCACTTCCTAATAATTTTGAAAGACAAAAAAGTGCAGACAATCATCAAGATGAATCTAAAAAATCAATAAATACTTCCATAATAATTTCAAAAAGTGATGATGATAGTGGACCAGAGGAAACTAAAGTTGTAAAAGAGACTGATGTAAGTAATATGAATGTGTCGAACAGTAATAACAAGGTATGTCCTAATGCTGACAAACCTAAAAGAGCTGAGAAAAGGCCTATACATGACCATAGATACAACAAGAATGATACCAAAAGATTTAAATCAAAATTGCCATCAACTCTACTTGAAAAACTATTACATAATGAAATCCGACAAGAGCGTAATATTATCCTGCAATGTATTAGATATGTTGTTAGCAATAATTACTTTGAAAAAACTACAAAGGATACTAATGTGTAATTAAACTGTGGATAGAGGCTATTTTTGGAGCAAGAACATTTTTTCTATTTTTATTTGATTTCACTGCAAAGCACTAGTGATTAAATGTTTTTTAAGAAGTTTAGACTTTATTTCATTAAAAACGATCTACACTATCAAAATTTATCACAAATTTTAAAACATCAGTAACATTTCTGATGTTCTATTACCTACATACGTGAACTTAACACTATTACAGGTATTATAATAGATGACATTATTCTACATACTTGAATCACGGGCAAACTACTCCAATCAAAATGGCAGAGTAATGTTCTAGCCAGCTAGTATAATATATAAATAGTGACAATGTAGGAAAAATAGTAATTGATTGTATAAATAACACTACATATTTATTTATTAAGCTGTACCCCTAGTACTATTTATTATATTTAGTGGAACATTCCTATTTTACGTTTGGTCTCATACGTCTACATGCAATATTCCTAACGGACCATTTTGGTATAAAATTTTACTAAGGAAGAAACTGGTGCAAATGTAATGTAAACAGACATTGTTTCAAGGAAACATATGAAACTTGTTCTAAGATTACAGTTCTATCAAATTATGTATCAAAGTATGTATGTGCGTTTATTACACCGACACTGTGCCATCTTGCCCCCAAATGCGTTAGTGCGAATCTCTGCTGTAATAGTGTCGCTAACGCGTATGTAAGTTTAATAAAACCAACATTTGTTGCCCTGGTTAAATTATACTTGTCCCCTTGCCCCTACCACGTCTGCGAGTTTATTACACTACACCTCCTGAGATCTGAGAGTGAGAGGCTGCACATTATTCTTATTACAAGTTATGATGCCCTGATACAATGAAGCCTAATCCTTTGCCCCAAACGAGTCAGTGCATTTATGCTTATTACCGACAGGAAATAAAAGTTTAGTAACAAACTTTTCTTTTATCGGAGTTGTTTGATAGAAACTAGTAGTTGTTATCTAAATTTAAATTAATCACATTTTAACAGATTACTACTTATTCACCCACAGCCAGTCGATGTTCACTATATGATGATGATCTATGATGTACACAGCATACACTATTAGATTTTATCTATACCAAAAATAATTTGTATTATGTATATAGTCAAAATAAAACACAAAAATATTATATTGGGTTTATTCTTGTGAAGAATGTTTAAGCTTGAGTGGTGGCAGCAGCGGCGGCGGCAGCGGGTGTCGCTGTTGTAGCTGCAGCTTCCTCACGAATACGGTCCTTTTTAAGAGTTCCCATAAACGCAGCCTTATCAGCCGGCGTCTGGAAGCGACCATGACCGAACTTGGATGATGTATCAATGAATTTCAAGTTGATCTTCTCCAATGCTGCCCTCTTGGTGTGTACACGCAGCGACTGAAATTATTTTTACATACATTATTATTTAATAAGTACTATGTTTACTTTTATCAACTTCAATGTAAGGTTAAATGAAAATTCATAATGTAAATAGCTTTGACTGCATAAGTAGTATGTTAAAATAAAAAAATAAATGATTTAAATTTGGAGTTGAAGATTCAAAACATTGAAAATTACAATTATAACTTACTTTTCTGAGGGTAATAACTCGTTTCTTGGGTCCCATGCAGCATCCCTTAATCATCACAAAGTCATTGTTGACCTCGCCATAATGGGGGAAGCCACCCATGGGGGTGATAGACTTCTCAGACAAGTCATATTCAGTGGATGCATTGTTCTTGATGACCTTGCCATCCTTGGTGTGGATTCCTGTAAACATATATTTATTATTATTTTTTCCCTATTGCATAGAAATAATGCATAAAGATAAAATTTGCATGAGTGTTATTAAACATGAATACTGAGTAAAGAGAGATTTTTATAAATACTCTAAATACCTTGTCCAATTCTGTAAATCTTCTTGTTCATCTCAGTACGATGGTGGTAGCCCTTTTGACCAGCACGGGCTACAGTGAATGATACTCTTGAAGGATGCCACGCTCCAATACAGGCAACCTTCCTCAAACCCTTGTGCGTCTTGCGGGGCAGCTTCTTTGTGTGCCAACGTGATGTTACACCTAAAATTTTATACAAACATTTAAAATATAACTCAAAAACAAATTATTTATTTCATTAATTACTAGATCATTAATTACTGATACAGTCCAACGTAAAAATAGCAATATTCACCTTTGTATCCCTTTCCTTTAGTGACACCGATGCAATCAATCATCTCATCCTGTGCGAAGACAGAGTCGACAGGGATAGGCTTCTCAAGATGTTCTCTCGCCCATTTAACTTTATCTTCAATGGTGCCACCATTGATTTGGATTTCCATAATGTGGGCCTTCTTTTGCCTCTGCTTCAGCAACTTCATTTGAGTGTGGGCAATCACCCTCACTACACTGCAGTAGCGGATCATTTTCTTGAAGTCCTTCTCAATGGATTTGCGCCCGAGCTCATCCTGCCATTTCTTGCTAGCCTTGGTGAAGGCCTTCTTCTTGCACTTGTACCTAACCAATTACAATGTCAAACTACAGCTGTAAGAGAACACCGCATGGTCTCTTCATTGAGCGGAGACCACATGGCAACTATATGCTCATCGCATATATTCAACAAACCCTCGTCTTACGAGAGGAGAGCTGTATTAACCATAATTAGTATTATGTCAACTATAAGGGAATTCATTATATAAACATACTCTAAAGTAAATTTATCAGCTCTTAAGGCAATTTAAACATTTAAAACATGTGCACAAGTGAGCAAGCTTGATTAATCTTTTAAATAGTGCCCAAAGAGTATTCAATTCATACCAATTCTTGTAGAAGCGACGTCTGCAGTCCTCGGACATGTGCTCGGCCCATACAGTGAGGAGCGCGCGGAGTCCATGTGGGGTTTCAATGTAACCAACAACACCCACGCAGACCATCGGCGGAGTCTCAATAATGGTCACCGCCTCCACAATCTCCTTCTTGTTGATCTCTGTAAATTGAATAAACACAATGCTATAAAAAATGTAACAAACTAAGATTATGACAAGTTCTAAAACATAAAAGTAACATTTGTGCCTCAAACTCATACATAATGATGATACCAGTGTTAACAAGAAATTATTATCCATTCACACTTTTTAAAACGGAAGAATATCTCCTACATAACATATAAAAAGACTTATAATTCAATGTGATTAAAACAAAGTTATTATTTTTGTAAAAACAAAAATAAAAAGTTTATGATTGCATACATGGTATCAATGAAAAAGAAAATATCAATTAACACAAAAATATAATGGATATTGCTCAAAATAACACACCCTCTTCCATGTACCAGCATTTTTTTCAAAGCAGAGGAATGCACAGTTTAACACTTATAAAAAAAAAAATACAATAGCAAGAATTTATCTGTAGGTTTTATCAACAGCTGATAACTGGTATATATAAATCACTGGGTCCATTCTTATAATTTATATCCAGATTTTTAACTGTAAGTAGTTTTAACATTAACTATTCAAAAGTTAAAGCACTGATATATAATGGGCAAATAGTGAGTAAATATTTAGGAGGCTTACAGTCTTACTAATCCAGTTGTGCAATACACAAGGGCTGTATGCAAGTAAGTGACTATCTACAATTTTATTACAATTTATACAAAATAATACCAGCTCAAAGAAAATATCTTTTACAGTTTATATAACACGCGCCTAATGTGTAGGCTTCAGCAGTTTTAGATTAGCTGCTATTGCTTAATATGAGTTAATACTCATATTGTTAGTGGTCAACCTTAATAGGTTGACTTTACTTATTTACTTATTTTGAATTTACTTATTCTTCTTAGGTCTTTTTTCTCTAATCCCATGATATCGAAAACACAGGGAAATACTACATTCAGTGTCAGTATACCTGCTTATCATAGTGTGTTGTTGATGTTAGATTTCGTTAATATTTATTTGATAAATAAATAATCAATTAAGGATATTAATTGTAACAAATTCGCGTATACAATTTCTTTTAAGAAAGGTGATAAAACACAGAACGGGTACACATACAATAAGTATAGCTTAACAATTGTTCATAGGAATGAAAATACCTAATCACAGCACAAAATTAGTTTCAAGTTAACTTAAACTTAAACACCCTTTTTACTTTAAACTATTTCTCTCTTATTAACCAGATGTGCATTCAACATTTACGTCAACATTCCACATTAAACTGTCAAGGACCAGCCGACTTACAAGAAACGCTGAATAGTTGAGCACAGTGTAATTAATATAAAGTATAATAGAGTACGGCCCTGATTACCACAGGGCACCTGGGGACCGGTCGCACTCGTTCCGCGAGCCCACGCTACTCCCATGGCCTCTACCACGACACTCGACACTTCTGCACTATGCTAATATCAATGGCAACAATACACTCCCACTAAACACATACATTGCTACTTTTGTAACACTAGCAAAAAATAGTACAGTAGTGATGCAGCAATGGATGAGTACAAAAGCGATAGCTTCATGGTCCCAGAGAATCGCAGCACGGCTCAGAATGGCCACCTAATAACCGCGAGTTAGTTACCAAACAATTTGCATCTCGATGCGGTGTTTTTCCACGAAAAGCTACATCGCTTTTTTACTCACCGACTCACTTATAGAAGAACAACTCGGTAGTCTGTGTAGTAAGTTCGTGATGTTATCTGAGATACAAAGTTGTGTAGTGACTTTATATGCATAGTTACTAATAAACTCTGGGATCAATTAGTCGTTTGAATTTAAGTTTCTTACGGATATCCAGAGGTCGAATCCCGGACACGCAATTTTTTTCGGTGTACCTATTGTGCATATGACAAATTAATGAAAGTAACGAAATGCAAGAAAGCGTCATTCGATGAAAATATTTCTCAAAGGTGTGGAAAGGTGACTGTAACCTAAAAGTTCATTCTCAATTCCATTCTTATTCTGACAGAACACTTAAAATTAGCAGTGAGACAGTAATGGGTTGATAATGAAGATAATAAAGACACGAGGATTCCTAGAAAGCCTCTGTACCCGTATTGATACCATGATCTGATGCTATGACACCATACTTTTTTTTATAACATGTGAGTAGCAATCGAGCATGCAGTCCACCTGATGGTAAGTGGCCGCTGCCGCCCATGAGCATTTATAAACAACCCCAGATAAGAAGAGTTTTACCTGAGGTTGGCCACAAATGCGTTGCTACCCCTGAGGATTAAGTTGGATCGCCTCTAATAAGTATGTCTCCCTTACCACACCTTTCAAGCCAAAACACAGCAGACCTTAACACGGCCGTTACAAGGTAGAAATAGGTGTCGCAGTGGTGCCGCCGGAGTCGAACCACATGGAGTTCTACCGCCTCCAAATCAGAGATCAAAAACAAAGTCGATGCCCTAAAATTATTATTACAACCACGACTATACCCAATCGTTAATTCAAATTAATTTATGGACGCACCTTAACGAAATATTTTACACGTTAATTACACTAATACTTAATCAGGTTAAATTTCGCATAAAATGGATATTTTAGTAGCCAACACGAGCTAAAACTTATAATTTAAAATAAATGGTTATTAATAAGTAGTTATGAATAAATTTTGTATTAAATTTAGTTAACCCTAACATAATCGCTTAGTAATAGCAGAGTACAAGGAGTCTACTATGGTAACAGTCTGAGATCTAATCGCCTGATCTCTATGCGCCTCAGTTTACAACCCAGCAGTCTGAGCAGGCTAGAACCTAGGCCGACAGGTGTAGAAGCAGTAGCAAGCATTATTCGAATAGCCTAACTCTCTTTCAGCAAATGCTTAAGTCGGCTTACACGGCTGTATCCGCTGCCAAAATAAATAAACTTAGAGAAAGAAATGATAATTAAAAATAAAAGTTTGTATTGCTGTTATTGGCCTTTTTCTTATTTTCAACTCGTTTTGAGTGATTTGGACACAAAACCCAATAAATAACCGGTGTTTATGCGGAATTACTAACATTATTTCAAAATGAAACATAAATAACAATAAACGTGAATTTATAGAATGCAATTACCTTTTAGATGCTTTTTTATATTCTTTTCCGAACCGATGCTTGGGTTTTAAGGTATTATTTGTGTGTGTGTTTTTACTTTCATTTTTAGGTTTTTATATCATATTTAAAAAAATATCAAAATATCAATCACTTCCAGTTTATGTTTTCTTTTTGCACCAGCTTCTGTTGTCCTTATAACTTTTATCGGTTTACTAAAAGCACGATTTCTAGTTTTATATTTTTTCTCCTATCAATCGAAGCCATTCTTCAAATATTTGTGTTTTCTCCAAAATATTCGTAGGTATTCATGTCAATTAATTTTACATTCATATCGTTATTTTTAAAGATCGTATCGTTTCCTCTTTTCGGTGATAATTGTCTCTTTCAAATGACTATCATAAACTACTTATAATTTTATTAATTTCTGTACAGGTACAAACAAGTGAAACGCGGCAATATATCCCAGGGTCGTTCATCGTGGTCCCGCGGTACCCTGAGCAAGGACGAGATGACCCTCAACACCAATTCGACGTAATGACGGATCACGCAATATCGTCACGAACATATTACATGGCACTGGCTACGACGAATCTAAGCGTGACGAAAGACGTTATACCGAAAAAGACGTAGTTTCGTACAATTGCTGATGACGAACAGAGTCATTTTTGTATCAAGCACAAATTTAAAGTTTAAATATAATTATCATACAAGAAAAGACAAACAAATATACGTATAACTGTTTATGAAATCACGTAATCGATTATTTCTGTATTTGAACAGTGACAAAATACGATACGACGAATCCCGAAAAAAATATCAACAGAATTTACAGTAATATTTGTTATAACTAATTTT
Source organism: Urbanus velinus (assembly GCA_018251995.1). NCBI lineage: Eukaryota > Metazoa > Arthropoda > Insecta > Lepidoptera > Hesperiidae > Urbanus > Urbanus velinus. The sequence goes on along the minus strand of DWLZ01000177.1, from coordinate 3,395 downwards.
TTTAAGAAATGGTCATATTACGTAACTAGAACTTGTAAGAGGATATCAATTACATAAAACAGCCGCTTGAAATATAGTAGTTGAAACTTAAGGGCTTATGATAATTAAATAGTACCTACATGAAATCTGTTTACTACAAGAAACGTTCTTACACATATTGAGACTAAATTATATCGGCCTAGGTTCGTAGGCCGTGGTCGTAGGTTTATGGTCACGTATTTATATACGTGGTCACGATGAAACTGCGATGACAAGGAATTACTGTTGAAAATAATGTATTTATTCAATCGAATAGATAGGAGTTTTTATTTTATTAAGAAACAATTTTCTCTTACATAAGCGTAGAAGACTTATATATATTTTAGAATTTAGAATTATTGATTATTGAGCTTAACACTGGAAGTAAATAGAAATAAAAAATAAAGAAAACCTATAAAAGTAACGTCGACTTCGCTGCCTTCAAATCTTTAAGTAATAACCTATTATTAAATATTACTGATGACCATTGGACTATAATTACATTAATGACGATTTTTATAATTAAAATAATTACACTTTTTAATGATCTACCTCGTAAAAGTCTATTTAGAATGGCACGTTTACTTATATCTGATATGTAGGTATTTGCATGAGCAATAGCGGATTTACCACATGGTTGGAACCTAGGGCGGAAAATATAAGCGGCTATAACTTGGACGACCTTGTTTTGTTAACTCTCGAAAAATATTTTTCTTGATGATCTACACGATCTATACGATTTTAACGTTAATCTACAGGGGCGGCAGCACATTTTGATTTTTTGATTCGGTCGGTCGTCTGTACGGCCCGAAACTAGAATATAAACTTGCAGAGGTCAGCAGGGGCAGATAATATTCAATAGCTCACTGGCCGCAGTCAATAGCACTGGCAACAGTCTAAGTCCGTCCCTGTGTATGCGTCATGTAGTACTTTTACTTTTAGTTTTAAATCATTATCTATAATGTTGACTCATTTTGTAATAGTTAACGCGATATACAGCAAGCTAACGACCTCACAAATTTTAAGTAATTCTCACTAAATCTCTGTACAATGGTTAAAAAAACATGAGTACTTCTAAAACAAGATCTGAAATCTAAATGCATCACTAATATAAAACGGGGACCTATTATGGCAGCTGTGCCAAGCAGTTGGTGGTAATAATTTACCAATTATTATGACGCGGATGGACAATTTATTTTAACTGTATCTGCATATAAGTGACAGCTATCTGCTAAACTGAACATAACACAAGTATATTTAACAAAACCTAGAAGCTCATAACATGGGTGATTGCTATCAACGGTAGCTATTTTTATGTCATCGTTTGATTTATTTTTTCTACGTCGGAACAACCGTTTAGGCCGTTAGTGCTTTCAAGTAAACATTATTCTTTAGCTCTTATTAAGCACTAGAATTACATGAATGTTGTAGCTTGGGTATACGTACACTGGCTTTTCACAATTAAAATATTTAACACAGTAAAATAATGTAGGTAATTGAGACGTTGAGGCATTAAAATACTCAAACCACTAGACTTTTTATTCTTGAAATGACAAGTTAAGATTTTTTTCATTCTCTTAATTTTTAATAGTGTTACTTTTAGTGTAAAGTTACATTATTAATTTATTATATTTTTCTTAAAGAATTTATTATCCTTCTTTAGGTACTTTATCTATTTTTGAAAATTGAATGTGATCTGAAATGTTTTATATTACGAGTGATAGATGCGATGCGACGAGTGATGTTTGTGACGAATCACGCTAATTCTTTTTTTTTTAGATTAGTGTTATTACATTTGTTACATTATTTTATGTTTTAGTCTTTGAAATAATTTCAGCAAATTGTAGAATATGAAATTGTAGAAGTTAGTTCTTCGTTACATGAATATCCGTTATATTTAGTATGTAGTAATATTATGATGATTAATTCCTTATATTTTTTATTCATTACTTTAATTAAGGTAGCTAATATACGTAATCTCATTCTACCATTATTATGAACATTTCTAGTCGCTATTTATAATATTGCTAGTATCAAATGTCTTATTACTTAGAAATATTTTTTTCTCATGATTAATAACTATTTAGTTACTTAAAATGTAATCTTTTACGTAATTTAATATTGTTAGTCGCACATAGATCAAAAATCGTAGCAGATTTCCAATGAACGTGACAAATCTATTACAGAAACTAATTTGTGTACTACTCCGCAATAGTTCTTTCTGACTAGTAATGGGAGATCAGCCTAAAGCCGTTGATTAACGAACGAGCCTATGACGACGGTAAAGACTGAAGTTTTATTTGCGGCTCGTCGATGGTGGTACACGAGCGAAATAAACAGTACCTCTATTAAGAGTTTATTGTGAAACGTTTCTCATTTACATTTGGGCCAATACATCTACATGCAGCGCTCCTAGCGGATCGTTTAAGTACTAAAATTTTACTATGGAAAAACGAGCGTAAACGTAAACCAATAACGTATCAAGAAAACGTAACATACTCGTATTAAGGGTACAGTTCGTAAGTAACAACAAGGCTCGTCAACAAGCAAAACCGCGGTTTTGCGATGATCCACCAGTGAGTTTTGCCTAGCTAACAAAACCAATGAAGCTCGTTCGTTGATCAACGGTTTAATCAGATTTTTTATGATCCTATATCCGGCACATTAGAATTAAATACTGGCACTAATAGTCGATAAAAGCACATAATCATTATATTTGTTAGTATAAGATTGGAACAACATGTTATTATTAATAAACCTGCATTTATTAAGCACGTAAAATTTATTCTTTTAAGATGAAATAAATACTGAAATAAATATTTGTGTTTTAATGTTTTCCTGTCTTATTTTTTCACAGTTCAGCAGTCCATCTAGTTATTACCTAATTCCGTTTTTGAGACTAGTTTGAACACCAGATTCAAATCTTGGATAGGTATAACTGGACCTAACTTTTCAATTTTATTATTTTAACCTTAGTGAGTTTAATAACTCTATGTATCTGTATTGGTAAATTCTTCTGGATAAGCCTATGTAATTTCGCTTGTGATATACATTAATAACATACCATGGGACATACAAGAGAAATAAAATCTCATATTCCTCCTCGATTTACTTATCTATACATATAAATAAAATTGAAGTGTCTGTTTGTGATTTCCAAATAACATTTTTTTACTTTATTCATATGAAAGTACACACGATACGATAACGATAACGATAACGAAAATACAATTATTATTTTTTTGTCTGTCTGTCTGTCTGTTTGGCTGAGCTAATCTTCTAAACGGCTGGACCGATTTCTACGGGACTTTCACTGGCAGATAGCTGAAGGTCTAAGGCGTAACATAGGCTACTTTAATTTTCGAAAAAAGCATTAG
>DWLZ01000176.1:0-12530 GCA_018251995.1 Urbanus velinus | reverse complement strand
CTGTTTGGCTGAGCTAATCTTCTAAACGGCTGGACCGATTTTGACGGGACTTTCACTGAAAGATAGCTGAAGGTCTACGGAGTAACATAGGCTACTTTAATTTTTGAATAGTCCATTAGCGCGCGCTCCACGCGCATCCGCGCGCCGTCGCGGGAGAGCGGGATGACATTTATGTTTGTATATGTATTCTTTTTTACTTTTTAAACGCGGGTGAAACCGCGGGGTTCAGCTAGTAATATAAATATATTTCAATAAGTTGAAAGAACTCAAAAAAGTATATAATTACGCCTCCAATAAAAAAATCCCCATCTTCAAAACAAATAAAAATATTTTATAGTTCATCATCTAATAACCTTTGAAATCCTATGGCAGTAACAGTCACATCTGGGCCATTTTGTACATCGTAAAATCTCGTAGCCAGTCGTAGCCTATCACGCTGTAGTATGACCGACGCGAAATATGGCTACTCATCTTATACCTGCTAAGGATTTATAATTTGATTCGTCGTCAACCCATTACTTTTCTATAACCTAGTTATACGGGTCTTCTATCAGAGTAAAAGGCAATGCGGCCATAGTACACCATACTGGCCAAGTGGCAAATGACTGCACAATCTTACGGAAACTTTTCTTTTAAAAATCACAGACATAGGAACATACATATAGGAACTAGTTTCATCGATATGTTTCTGTTAACCCTAGGATAACCCTATTAAATGATAATATAGTTTTATAAGACACATAACTATGACAAATCAGAGCAGATTTGTACCTATGACCTCTTAATTGACAGGCTTTCTATCATTATAAAGCTTAAATTTAATGAATAGGGAATAATATTAGTTTTTCTGAGCAAGTTGTTTTCTCGTAACGGTATTATAAAACTCAGCAAGGGTGGGTGTATTTCGCTTATTAACATTCCGGGAACGGAATGTGCCCATTGCTTCAATCGAGGTGAACGAGAGGTGTCGCCTTCTGCCTTCGAAAACATAAGAAACCCTATCCATATTTCTTTTTGTTTTTTTTTTCATATTATGTAAGAAATTAAAATTGTTAAAACAAATATCGTGTCATAATGGAAAATCAGGACCAGAATCCAGAATCATCAACATATACAACATTATAAATGTAACCGAATGATGTTTACGTGAATTGTAAGGTGTTTGTTGTTATCTATGCATATCATATTCTTCTTTGACGGTAATTCAAATTTATATTTCAATGCTAGTAATTATCGTTTCTGATAGGGTTGCTTAACTAGATACCTGCAATTTTCTTGTGTATTACTAGTCTTATCCGGCAGAAATAGATGGGGCGTCAAAAGATATACTATGTCTGAATATATTTTTTTAATTACAAATTATGCCAGAAGAGTCGCCGGTTACGATAACTTTCATAGGTAATAACATGTAAGTTATAAATCCGACGTATTAGTTAAATACGGTCGCTGAGAATAAAATTTAGCGAATAATTCAGCACAGAATCAAATTCCGAGTGTCAAATAAGATTAGTCCGGAACAATTTTTCATGCGAGCAGGTCGGTGACCGCTATCGGGATTCCACTCAAACTCAGAATCATGATTATGAATGTTCTTTTTGTTGGTCGGGCCCAACGAATCTCAGTCGTGGCAAATTACAGTCATTAATTAGCTGGCGATGGCGGTCGCGAGCGCGTCGCTGTGCTCTTGATATTAACTATCCACGAATGAGACGTCAAAATAATAAGACGTGGCATAAATTCACGAACGTAAGTCGTCGTAAATTTAAGCAAAATTGTATATATTGTAATCTCAACAATTATTCAGTGGCGGTCGAGCCTCACGCCGCTCAGCGGGCATCTGGCTTCCGGCCCTTGTTAATGCAAAATCATATTTTATTGCCTTTGAAAGATGGCGTGGTCCATCCGCTGGGAGGAGCTCCCTAATGCTAATTAATGAATTAATGTCTAACGGATCCGAAGTGGATCGATTCAGTAAAGTACATAGAACTTCGCATAGTTTAATGGATGGAATAAATTAGGATGTCGGCTTTGACTTGACCATGTTTTGAATAAACCAGATAACAGAATCTTGTAAAGCATAATGTTAATAAATTTACAAAGAGTAGACATCAAACGCGGGAGATCGTTGAATGAAACGATATTTTTTGTGAAATCATCATTTCAATTCACTTCTGCTCCAGCGGACGTCGAGAGGCGGAGGATAAAAAACAAAGGGGAATATTGATTATCAGTTAGTCGATTTCAATGCTTTCGTACTGGACAGGCCTCGGCGCTCGAAGTTGGCTCGCTCTAATACAGAAATGATGAAATCCGCAGAAGCGAACAAAAGGATCGCGGGCTCGGTCGGATTTGCAGAGTTAAACTTGTGCCGATGGGGACCGCGCCGACGCCTCTAATGTCTTGAAATCCGTCCAGCGCTGGTATTACGGCCGCACAACTTGTGCTGCGTTTCATTTGGAACTGGCGCAATCGTGCTCGGAAATAAATTGTTCCTCGCAATGGATATGAAAGTTATGTCCGTTGAATGTCAACTCAGCAGCGCGATAGACACGCTCTGCTGAACACTATTTCGATTTGTAAAATCAACTATTTCTCGTCGGTATTGGTCGGGTAGGAATTTAATGTATCGTGATACTGGCTTCTCCTCCGCAATGTAACAAAGGATTGTCTAACCATGATTACACGTTATTTATTCGTTCGATTTACTTATTAGAAAAGGTTTTAATTCACTTATTTTTTTATATTAACGGAGTAACAAACGAACATGCAGTACGATAAGTGGCCTCTGCTGCCCATAGACATTTGTAATCAACCCCAGCTAATATTACAGTTCTACTTGATGTTGTCTTCGACTCACCCTGAGGACTAAGTTGGAACGCCTCGGACGCTTTACCAGACCAAACATGAAATTTAGGACTTAACAACGTCTGTATTAAAAACTTTTTCACAACTTTAAAAAATAACCAATGTAAAGAGAAAGCTTCAATGATATTAATCAAATTAAGATAGTGCTGTTTTCGTGTCAAAACAAATTACAGAGGCGCGGCGCGGCAGGTGCGAAGTGGCGTCACATCTCGCCGTACAACCCTCGACTCGAGCGCTCCTATTTTTCACCCGTGTTTAATACCCCTGCTCTGCCACTCAAATACTCATCTCTGAACCAAGTTTCTGATTAAAGCGGCCGATGATACTGCTATGCGCTAGAAATCCAAGTGACGTCGATTTGAGATTTCATTTTTCTGTTCTCAATGATATCTAGTGCATTTTTGTATGAAATTCGTATAAATAGTTTTTTATTAATATACTATTTTAAATTAAAATAAAATCAATGCTTTATTGAATGTCAATTATTAGTTCTAGTTGAAATACGTGAACAAGTGAACGCCTCCGAACAAAGAGCTTGTACCGATAACCGCCAAAACACCACAACAATAGCTAAGTAGGTAGACACGAGAAAACAGAACACAATGAACCGCATCGACACGTGTCACTAATGTGTTGAAGTGTAACATATTCGTACCCTAGCCGGGCGACGGACGACCCTCTGAATATATTTATGATTACGCCTCCCTAATGGGACAACGCAATTATGTCCATCTGTCTGATTATAGCCGAGACGTCTTTTGCTATTTCTCGCAGAGCTCATAAAAATGATTCTCTTGCGGATGCTGCCTTTGTTTCCAGGCGAGACGTCGGGAACCGCGCATATTGAATCCATTAACAGAAAGACGTGAATATCTCTCCCAGAACATAAGCAAACGTTATCAGGTGGAAAATTCTCTCTCTTTATTCGTTAATGGCAGCTATTTTCCTGAGGTGTTCGGGTGGCGGGCCGGTCCCCCGCGGCCTCCTGCGATCATTCGCGAGATTGTGCTCCAATGAAACTCGTCCCGTTCATAATGGACATCCCTGATTGAATCACTCGCACTCCTTTCATGCTGGATTGATTCCGCGATCAAGATTTTCGCAGCGTTTCCGTTCGTGTCGTGAAAATCGACCGACGTGGGCGTCGATGGAGATCTGTTTACATGGCCGAAATGAGACGTAGGATCCCACCGGCCACGGCTGGCGTTTATGCGAAGGGTCTCATTAAAAAAGGGGTAAACGAAAGACACAAAGGGTCGCGTTTCGCGATATCCCAAACAATTAGCGTAGCCGACCGAGCATCAGACCTTTTTTAACGAGTAAGTGTCTGCTAGAATAATACGTTTTCACAAATAAGATGCGATGACCTAACAAAAAAACTCCCAAATATTATTTGAATTTTTTTATGTATCGTAGACACGAATCTGGATAGGAATGTCTTTCCATAACCTAAAGGGTATATGAATCAAAATCGGTTTAGCTGAAAAAAGTTGTCTAAGTTAATTATTTCCGTACCTCCTGTCCAAACACGAAAAGGAAATTAGTTGTTTTAACAGAAACGTGATTGGATATTTTAATTTATTCCAGAAGCACATGTTGCGTCGTTTCATGAGCAGTAAACCCACTGTGCCCCCTTATTTACCCCATCCTCATTAATCTGCCTCATCAATACAACCAGAAACGTATTCGCGACAGGGCGTAGCGATCTTAAATAATTAATAGCATTCATTACAGGAACACCCTCCAGAGTAACCCCGTATTTGCTTCACTGCAAAAGCCCTAATCAAAGCACTGCGAGCTGAATCCTCTAATTACTTCGAAAAGCTTCTTCAGACCAATGCGGATATTTGCTTTCCACGTCTTTCATGTGCTATTCGAGGTTGGAGCGTTTGTTGTGAACAAGATAAGTTTTATTTAACATTCCATCAACGTTTGGAGGTCTATTGCTCGGTCCACTAGTGGGGGTTTTAGCCGTTCAAGGCCTACACGTGAAGGCTGGACAGGTGGACAGTCTTATTATTTGACAATATCTATCTTAAATCTGTCTTGTTTTACATTAACTACCAACCATAATTTTTTATTGCTATATAATGACTTATGCACTATTTGTATGCACTATTTATTGAGATTCTAATATATAGTTGTAATTGTAATAATAGTAATTTTTGCTCGTATTTTGTTTTGCTTAGTTTATTTGCTCGTGGATTATCTACCTATTTTACTATTTAATTGACTCTTATTGAATCGTAAAACACATAATACCGAATGAATACTGATCTGAAATACTCCATTACTTCAAACATTATTTTGTTTTTCGCGTAATACTAATAACATCGGTATTTATATAACATTTAAACGTTCTAAATTAATTTATTTTTGATTTTTTGTTCACAATTAATTAAATAGAATAGCGTTTAATAATAAAGCAATCATCATCAAATATATTCTTTAACTTTAGATGCCGGCGAAAAGTAAATAATGATTCAATAAATTTGTAATGAGAAGTGAAAAGGGTGAATCAGAAGCGTCCTCCGCCAAGCCGGGCTTAAACAACCTTCAAATTAGTCTGAACAAACTCACTTCTGTAACAGGTAATGTAATTTCGAATGAAATTTTCCACACACGAAACGAACGACAAACACGGTCGTGTCTTACCCAGTCATATTTCCAACGAATAAATTATAAGCACGTAATTTTACGCGCATTAAACATGGCCCGACGTCGAGGGCTCAGGTTGTTCGCGACTCGCTCGAGGACATTCCGATGTGGGTGAGATAATACACGAAATGAATTATAGCCGCTAACTCCCCCACGTCACGCCGACATGATATACGCCCCGGTTTTTCTCTCTGATTGAGAGAGAATTTGGCGCCTCCCGAAAAATACTGGACGGAAGTTATAATGTTCTCTCCAAGATTGGATTTATTAGCCCAATGGTAATTTTTCATGTTTGCAAACCTCCCTTCTTCAAATTTACGATCGCAGTCCGACTTTTTATCTTTGTGTGCTCAGTTATAAAGTCTTTAGGGTGTTCTTCCTTGAAACCACTGACTTAATATTCGAAGGAATATCTTATCTATAAGAACTAATTTGAACGAAGTAGACAGGTTTATACGCCGAACTAGACAAAAGTAGACAACTTCGCTAGTAGTATAGAATGGGTTCAAAATTTTTATCAAGCAGCTGCCATAAAGCTTTTACGAGCATATCTTTAGAATTTAAAAATAACAATTTCCGTCTCCTCCAGTCACCACAGGAGTTAAGCAAAGAGCAAACGGAGCGATAAAATGACGTCATAATGTAAGCATTTTTAGACGAGCGATCAGCGACGGCTGCGGCTGACGTTCGTGAGAGTGAATATTTCGTATTTTCATTCATACAAAGCTTTCTTCCAATTTCACGCAGATTTAAAATGTCTCTTTTTATTTCACAAAAACAAGGAAATCTTCAGGCGGTAGGTTTTTGTTTGCGCCCCGTTCGACGACTTCATTAGGAGAAATGAAATTTTGCGTCGTGCGCGGTCGCGTTGTGCGCCACCTGCCGGACCACACAATGTCCCGAATTAAGACGCGATGTACATTATCTCTTCCATCCCACATAATTATCCGGGAGAATGCTAACTAAATTTTGTGTACGCGTTTCATTTCGTCCCTTTGTTTTCCAGCTCATCAATTTTAGCCATGACAAGTCGGCCAATCTCGTTAGCATAATTTCAGCGCTTATGATTATTCTGGATGATTCGTCAGTTGAATGTTAGAGCAAATAATGCCCACTAATTAATCTCCAAAATCAATGCATGATACATGATCAGCCAAACTAATTTGATATCCTTAAGCAAGCTTACAATGTTTACTACCCAAAAATCATAAACTAAACTTTAAACACCATTCGTGTTGCCCATAAATTTGCTCTATTATTTTTATTGGAGAGCAAACGATTTTATAAAGGGCATATTTTATGGATATTGATTCGGCAACGCCAAAATGACAAATAAAATCCGGCGAGCTGAGTGCAGATCGCGCGCTGATTTATTGTTACGAGCACAATAATTTTATCGAATGTATAAATCTTCCGACGTATGCAAACGCTCGCTTACCTACAATGTTGCCGTAATGCCAATAAAACAGAGGCGAATAAAATGGCCGCTGCTAATAGGGTATCTCCGGGAGCGAGTTTTAAACGCCGTTTAACGCTTCGTATCTATAACGGGGAATTCCCCGTCGGACTATTACCTGCAGTGAACTCCTGTAAATCTTCAGACTCACTTATCTACTCTAATAATTAGAAATCCTTTTGTTAGAAACAAGAAATAATCAGTCCTTTGCAGCACAACGAGGCGCTTTGTCCGCGGGAGTGGTGCCTTTTGTAACGCGGCGCAGTTAATAGAGCCCTTTGTATATATAATCATATTCTAGTAAAACGTCCCCTTTACGGGAACAGGACGTTTTGAAACATTATTTAGAATACACACTCTTTTTGTTTTTCGGTCCTTTTCATTGAAACGTAGATTATGTTGTAGCAATAATATTAAACAATGATGGGTTTAGAACAGACAATAATTTCGAGTAAAATTTAAAATTTATTTATAAATACCAATTTTCTGGGACATGAAATATTTTTAAGAAAAAATCTGAAGATACACGTGAACACTTTTGAGAAAACGGATATGCAGCCTGTTGATGGTATAATAATATATGTACCTCTCACATTTATGACAAACTCTTAATAAATGAGTCCAACCTGTTGAGTAGTTTATTTATTAGAAGTTTGCCATTTACACTAGTATTAACAGGATTAGAGATTCCGATATTCCCTTCAGGGTTGGCTTGTCGATCTGAAGCGGCCTTGTATCTGGGTTACCGCAAAGTAATTACTATCTGAACTGCGCAACCTATTAACTGGCACCATCCGATGATTGGCGCAAATCACTGACCCAGTCTGATCGCACCGTCCTCGTCCTTCACTTGGCCTGTAGTTATCGTCGGCGCTGAAGTAGCTATCAGATGTGTACCTATGTACCATATGTACATATGGATAGTTTCTATTATTACGAACTAGTCTAAGTACATATCAACATTTTTTTAAATAGGTGCTTAATGTGCTTTCTTATATAATACAGTAAAAAAAAATTATGTAACATAATTTACTTCAGAGTTAAGATTACCTTAGCTCTAGTTCGATATATTCACATAATAACATTATTATCTCGGAAATGTGCAAATATATTTTGGTCATTCAAAATTTGAAAAAAATACCTACTTACAGTTCAAAAACAGTTGTTTGTGAAAACATATTTTTGAGAAACTGGGTTAAAAAGAGCGACAGATAATGATTTTCATCTTAAATAACGTCACTATACTCATCTATCCCTATCATTTAAATTACGTTAAAACAATCGTTAACGTCTATTTGTATAGCAAAAGGAGAAACAAATTTAGCCTTGTGTGTTTCCAAGTGGCGCCGCGGGCCCCATACAATCTACAAGTGATCGTCATTAAATCCCAAATGCGATGTTTAATTTTCTTTCCCACTCCCCTTTCTCTCCATATCCTTTATCGTTTCCAGTTTTTGCGAGCAGTGCCAGTACAAAGAGAAATGCTAAATATTGCGATTCCTTTCAAACTTGTTTATTCTTTAAATGTTTTCGCTCACTCAACGCGCTTTTTGATGAAAAATTATTTCGGTCAGTGAGTTAATCCTATATTGTTTTTGAACACGTTTGTCTCATACCCGAGATAAGATTTACATTTAATTTGAACCGTATAAATTATTTAAGATTTTTTTTTGTGAATCGTACTTGTTGTCAATTCTAAGTTATGGTATAACGTACAAATTCTAAACCTAAGTCGTTTCAATATGTCAGATTAATTAGAAATTACGATAAGTAGTCTGTCATTTAACAACTTATAGCAAAAATTTTACATATTTTTAATCAAAATATTTTAATAAAACAATATAGCAATTAAGGAATAATGACCAACCTAAAAAAGGTCTATAAATATATGCACCTATTGGGCCTTGGGACCATATTTGAACATATTGTAAACATGTCGTTTTCCTGCAGGACCGAGCACTCGCGCACAACGCCAGCGCGCGCGTGTTCCACAGCAACCAGTCCCTGGTGCTGCAGAAGGTGACGCGCCACAGCAGCGGCCGCTACGCCTGCTCCGCGCTCAACGCCGAAGGCGAGACCGTCTCCAACGAGCTACACTTCAGGGTCAAATGTGAGTCAGCATTTGTATGGAAGTATAAATTGATCATGCACCTGGTGGTAAACGACTTGTGCCGTATCGATGCACCTATTGCATCACATGCATAACTTGCTAACTTCCAGATAAGATGATAATCCTACCAGAGATAGACTACAGATGTATTATTGATATTAAAGAACGCCTTGAATAAGTATATGTCCCTTACCACACCCTTTAGATCAGAATACTGCAGAACATAGTACCTACTGTTACTATTGTCGAAAAAATGTGCGGTAGTGCCTCTAGAGTCTTACATATGTAGGTTATATGTATTTTATTAGATTTCTATCACATACATAAAATAGGAAAATCTAAATAAAATTACAGTTTTTATCTCTTTTTGCTAGTCAAAGCCACAAGACTGTAAAGCAATAATATACTTTTTTGAATAACTCAAGATACGCTTTCCAAATACATGGTATTTTAATTCGGCGCTCGGAGCCGCCAACAGTATTTCACGGACGCAATGATATACCGGCAGCCTCTGAAATTCAGAGTAACGGCCCACCCGATCTTATTTGCCTGATGCACTCTTACCCTGAACGCTGAAAAATTCACCTCGTAAAAATTTTATGCTTCGAATTTGCGAGAGAAAAATTTCAGTACACAAGTCAACTTGTTCAACAAAGTTAGGGTTAGTGAAGAGCTCCGCCTCCGCCTCGCTTCTAATACTTCCTTCCCCGGGGTTCTAATAGCAGCCCGGGGGTACGTGCTCTAAACTTAACTTCTATGACGTCACGTTGAAAGGAAAATGAAGCGGAAAATTAACAGTTCCCCACAAATCTCTCTTTTATAATACGGTTTAGGCTACGAACCTTAAATAGCAAACCCAATTTGCAAACCATAGACATAGATATATCTACGTTTTGCAAATATTTACCTGTTGCCAGCTAAAATAAGAATCGCCGGCGACAATGCGTGACCGCAACACGCCACGTGCAGACCTATCAAAAAGTTCCCCTTAATTGTTTTAGGGGCCGCTATGAAAATTGATGGGGAATGAAGCTAAATGAGACGTGGCGGTTTTGCAATAGGAATAGAATAGCTTTACCAGCGGTAAGCTTGACGGAGTTGGGAGTGTTCTTAATAAAAAGGGGGAATAAATTGTTGTCTCTAAAACCGTGAAAAGGAAAGGTGACGTTTTCGATACTTATATATCGACAAAAAGTTCGAAACCAACGGAAAGTGTACAGTTTTAATCGTTTCTTCAGTTGTAAAGGATGATACAAATGATGATTAATTACATTCGCTAGAATATTCCGTCTGGTCTAATGCAGAGGAGACGACAAAATAATGCAGCAGTAGAGGCCGGGGTGCTGTGAGCGCACAAAAGGGGTCATTTATCATTCTCGTTAAAATTTCACGGTTCCGACTCCGATGGATTAATTATGAGATAATTTGCTGAAACTCCACAAACCTCACAAAGACCTTAAAATAGCAATCGTTAATATTAGAAACAATGAGCATCGCCGCGAAATAATAACGCAATAATTGCTGGTTAATTTAAATTTATGAACATTTTTCCATTGGGCGCGAGACGGAAGGAAGTCTAAACAATAGTTGATTACGGTCGGATTGTGTTTCAGTGATTAAGGATCGCTATTGATATTATACAATCCAGATGTTACGAGGAGCCGACGGTTATTAATTTTTAATTACTATACTTCAATTATATTGAGTGACGAACTTCCTTCTGCTAATGTTTTTCAATTTTGTAGAGTAACCTAGGATAAACTAGACGATATTTCTCTATACCATCCTGTACATTTACACGTAATACGATTCAAAGTCGCCGTTTCAAAGATAATCCCGTGCGCAAAAACTTAAATTCAAAATCGTATCATGTTGTGTATGTTCCAAATTTGAAATTCACAATCAAACACAAAATTAATTAGTACCACTATAACACACCCTTTGTGCTACCACTCCGGCATACCTGTTTTTGCGTAATAACAGTAGTAATCAGCGATGCTATGTTGTTGTTTGGGTGGGTTTGGTGAGTGGTAGCAACGCTCATGTGACCAATGTCAGGTAAGGGTATGACTGATCTTATCTGAGGTTAATAGATGTCCATAGGAAGCCAGGACTGCTTACCCAATCTATTAAAAAGTATGTGCCTATAAAATATTTTTTACCAAGTAAAAGTTATGTAAAACATGTGTAAAGAGATAGAAGATGTTATTCCAGTGGTACCGTGTAACATAGCGCTCAGTCGCAGCTCGAGGCAGCAGGTGGAGTCGCGGAGTCGCGTCGCGCCTAATGGCCGATCTATTTTGCCAATTCCGCGCCCGACAACACAAGATGGGATTTTTAATAGCACAATAAATTCCTCTCTTTTAAGAAATTGTTTCGTAATTTCTGGATTTTTTTTAAATTTCACCATTTACCGATAACTTGTCATATTATGTTAAACTAATAACGGAAACGGCAAAGCCCTTTTTATGTTCCTACTATCTACAAACAAGTGTAAGAAATCTTAAACTTCACTGGAGTCCTAACTCAGGTCACGATGTTACACGATGGTACAGACGTTATATGTAGTTAATAAGCATTAAGTTAAAACTACAGAAATTAGTGTCTCCGACTCTTCAAACCCGCCGATAGCGGCTTAAACCACTTTTATTAAACAAAAAGGTTTAAATAGAAAACAATGTAAAAGTTAGTAATTCCGCAGTGTCTCCATCGGGAGCTCAACTCTTGCTGTAATAAGGGCGCGCCTGCATTGCGGCCGGTCCATTATTAATGGCGCTCGTCGCGAGCTCGTAATTGCGTCGTAATGTGACGCGCCTTAACGACGTGCGTACGATGTGTCGTCAATATATTGCTACTTTACGTGGATTTATGTAAATAAAAACAAATAACCTATTAGAAATAGATAAAAATATCTAATTTTTCAATAAAAAATGATTCAAGAACGAAGCCGATGAATAAAGAAGGCTTTTCTAACATGCTATCGTCTTTAAAATAACATTTGAAAAACCGCCGAACTTTAACACTTGAAAAACGGTATAACATGACAACAGCAACTTTCAAAAATAAAAATAATTGAATTTATATATGAAAGTGGCTCAATGAACGTAAACCTATAAAAGTTCAATTCACAAATGATATCAAAGCAATCAACGTACTGCAACGACATACTGGCTCGCGTTAATCACACCTCGTCCGGTTCACGCCCTATCCATAAGCACACCAGTAAGCCTATAAGTGAGTCTAATAAGACAACACGCAAAGCGAATTAACTGCCTCTCCAGGGACAATACGAATACATGGCCAAGTAGGATAACTATGTCGTGTCGTCTGGACGTCATAAGATCGGGTCGTACTCGCGTCACACCAAAGGATTTGACAAGTGCTTATTCACATCGGATAATTTGTATCAAATGAGAAAAGAGAGCTTTAGTAATTGATAGA
>DWLZ01000175.1:0-12555 GCA_018251995.1 Urbanus velinus | reverse complement strand
TGAGATACTAAATACTACAGTTGCACGTCTTCCGTATTGTGTTTGGTTCAAATTTAATTTCTACCCTGAGGCAAACTAACAATTATTCTACGAGTTTAACTGAAGCTTTTCCGTCCTGATTCTCTTTTGATAAAACGCTTGCTGGCATATTGTTTCACCGTCTTGGACGATACTTACTCTTGACAAAAGAGAATTTATATTTTCATAGCGAAACTGAGTTACGCTAGCGTGCTCATCATTTTTTTAAGTGGAAATCCTAGATTTTTTAGCGTAAAAGTAGTTTATATTTACTTTAATGTTATTTATCTTTGTTCAAAGCCCCGTTGAAATTTGTTTAATCATTTTCATGATAAATTCTAAAAAAGCATAATGTGAATTAAAAATTAAGAACAAATGTAATTTTCATAAATAACCACGTAAACCGTGTTTATCCATAGGTGCGAGCAAATACATAATTGTACGTAAACATTTTAAAATGTAAAAGACTAAAGTCGAATAAATTGGTTTTACTAACAATAACGCAAAATGAATGAACCTGAAGTAACAAAGTCTCAAAACTTTAGTTTTTGAATACAATAATTTTCTTACTTCAGGAGTCTAAAGTGACATGTTTTGAGCTTTGGCATAGTTCCAAACCAAAACACGCCGAATCAGACATTGTCTCTACAAATTGCTACATTCTTTGTCTAAGTTAAACGCTCAGTTAAGCTTTGCCTTTAGTTAAAAATGCAAAAGTCTTTCATTTTGCTTGTTTATACCTACTTAAATTTAAATCTTTCATTCGATATGTTCAAATTATAGACGTTGTCCGCATTAGTTAACATGAAATGGCAGAACTACTAAGGCTTAACCGGGAAAGTACTTCCAACATTTTTTTTAATATTTAACCTGACGATAAGGCAGACGAGCTACCTGATGGAAAGTATGGTCATTTGCAACACCAGAGGAATCGACAATGCATCGCCGGCTTTGAAGGAGAGCTCTTTTTGCAGCTGTTTTGAAGAACCCCATGTCATAGCGTTACGGGATTACCATACCTTCTTTTAGCATATAAAACTTTTTGGCTGAAGGGTATTGATGCCCTTGTCTTGACATAAAAACGAGATGACCGTATTATTCTTTAGGAAAGTTAACGCGTCTGTTGACTTCACGTAGAACCCCGTGTAAAGTTGGTTCCAGATGATCGTGAATTTACCATTAGGTGGTCTGCATGCTCTTTTTTATATGTAAGTAAGTAGCAAACGAGCACGCAGTCCACCTGATGGTAAGTGGCCACTGCCACCCATAGATATCTGTAATCAACCCCAGGTAATATCAAGGTCCTACCTGAGGTTGATCAAAGATGCGTTGCTACCCCTGAGGACTAAGTTGGAATGCCTCGGATAAGTATGTTTCCCTTGCCACATCCTTCAAATCAAAACACAGCATTGCTTATCACCGCAGGGAGAAATAGGTGTGGCGGTGATGTCGCCAGAGTCGAACTAAACAGAGTTCTAACACCTTTAAAATAAAATATGAATTGATATTATGTTTTAATCGATAAATCGTGATAATTCGTACATAATCTGTCTGACAAATATTTCACATCTCGGTAGCTAAAAGACCTAGTCTTTTAACAAATGTTACTTCACGAGGAACAAGCCAGAATACCTCAGATTCATATGCTTGCCAACTTGTTGCATGATCTCTTTTACAACAAGCCACGCGGTGTGGTGTTGGCATTAAATCAATTGTATACCTAACTTAGTTTTTGGTTAGTAAAACAGTATTTTTCAATTGTTTTTTAGGTTACTTGAAGCTTGATATATTGAAATCTATTACATACCATTAGAATGAGTATAATGTGAATAATATGTTGTTTTAAAAATATTAGAAAATTAACGATTAATCTTCATATACTTAAGTAATTTGTGACCAGAAAAATAACTATTTTTTTCAAAAAAAAAAAAAAATTGCGTATTAGATGATAGACACATATCTACATAAGTCTACGGTGAAATTAACCATAATTTTGCATATAATAATCAATTTCATTATTATAATGGAGCGATTTACACGAACAAGCGATATGAAAAGTAAAATACAGTATTCGTGTAATGGTGTTCGTTATTCGTGTAATACACTGAGCCGTGGCTTTATAGATTCATATCGACTATTCAATACACGGCCAGTAATCTACTAGCAATAAAGCATCATCTATACAAATAAATAAAATTGAAGTGTCTGTTTGTGATACTAAAAAACAACGTTTTACTAAATTCATATGAAAGTATGCACGATACCTATAACAAAAATACAATTAAAAACAAAATTGTCAGTTTGTCTGTCAATTAATTGCAATTCTGCTTTAATTCCATAAGCAAACGGCCGCCGTCACGGGAAAGACGGGAATAACTTATGCTTAAATATCTGTGTTTTTTTACCGTAACGCAGGTGAAACCGCGTGGATCAGCTAGTTATGGTCTATGATTGAAACTTGCAATTTACATAATTACAACCTGCCGTCAATCGAGTATTGGATGGTTGATTAATCGATATTGAATCGATTTTGCTACAGTATTTGTACCCGTTTATGAACATAAAGTATGGAGTAAATTATGGGGGTGCCTGCAGTTTAGCTCTACCGCTATTTATTGTACGATTATCGAGAGATCGTTGTACTATTAATGTAGAGTACCAAGAATGATGTATATTTGCTTTGAAAATGGATTATTTATGTAATGGGATAATTCTATGCAAAGAGATTAGTAATAAATCACAACATAAAACAAAGTCGCTTTTCGTTGTCTATATATGCTTAGATCTTTAAAACTATGCAACGGTTTTTGATGCAAGTTTTATTAACTAGATTCAATAGAAAGGTTTATATGTATTATTATATAGTAGAGAAACGTGCGTAGCCGCGAGCGAAAGCTAGTAAGGTATAATGTAAAGAATGTATGTGAGACATTTAAAGGTTTACATTAAAATGGTTTAACATCTTGATATTACCTACGTTTTATTCTTTTTACTGTATAGTCTTAATAATCTAAACTTAAACAAAATAATCGTATTTCTAAGCTAACTGTTCCTAACCCGTCCGTAAAGTCCGAACGAAGCAGGAACGATCCGATATTGTGAATTTTGAAGCTGGGAATTTCACGCGTACCCTCAGGCTTGAGTGGCATCTCGTATCGACAAAATCCCCTTTCGGTGGATGAGGAAGTAAGCGTTGGTCTAACACTAATCGGTTTCACAACGTCACATTAGTGCCGGGCCAAAAAACTCCTATTCACTTGTTGCTTAGCCTATACCGGACTTATCGTTTTGAGGTTAACGAATCGGAACGATTTTGCGGAAATCGGATAGAATGTCATCACTAAAAGCTTAAGTTTTTTTACGTTATACGTCAAAAAACTTACTTTTTTAGTTATGATATTATAATGTTTTAAACGTTATAACTTTGTAAATAAAAATCTAAGGGCCTAGAGTTCCAAAAATTTTACTCATCCGCCGACATAGTCCAAACCTTATGGTTGAAAGATCCGAGTTAACAAGGAGATACAGGACGACGCGCGTAGCGGAACGGTTACTATACCGGTCTGATGCGCAGTCCCGGGTTCGATTCCCGACCGAGACATCTAAATGATGAATTTAGATTTCTGTTCTCGTTCTGGGTATTTGTGTATTCGTGTGCATGTGTATCCATGGCACCCACGATACGGGGGAAAATCCTTTTGTGGTACTATGAGTGTAGAAAGAGTTTTTTTAAGGAAGTACTATATTAGAAAGTCCGTTTCAACTAGACATTTATTAGCTTAAAAGAAACGGGAAGAGGAGAGATAAGATGAATGCGATCTCACACGCGCTGCGACCCTAATCCTGATAATATCGCACTATCTCAAAAGTGTCAGTTCACTTGTTGCTGTTCCTGGTACGAGCCGCAGCTCGTGTGATCCCACAGGACGCGGTGAAGCGGACGACGGGTACAAAAAGTTAGGCTGCGTTTTCAAAAAGATACGCAAGAAAACGCTGAGGGATTTTTATTTAGACGTTTACGGGCATGTCCATATACGTGGTCATAAGTCTCTAGTCTATGTTAGTCTTTGTTAGTTTGTATATAGCTTTAAGTTGGTCAAAGATACGTTATTTATTAATGTTCTTAATAGGAAACGAGAATGCAGTGCATCTTATGGTAAGTGGCCACTGCCACTATAAGGTACTGAAAGTCCCAAATAATCTTAGAGTCTTATCTGAGGTTAGCTATAAATATTCCTTGCTTACCAAATCCTTCCAACCAAATCACAGCAGCGTTTAACATTGCTGTCAAGGGCTGAAATAGGTGTGGCGGTGGAGGTCCTGGAATCGAACCACAAAGGGCTCTACCACCTTAATTATTATGTACTAACTCAGATCTAGATCAGGTGCATTACAACATTTGCAACTCATATTTTATTTATTCCAGATAAAAAGTCGTTTAAAAAAAACAAAATGCTTTTAAAAAATTGTTTTTAACGTATTTATTTTTATGTTGATGTTACAAGTTTTAAATAGCGAAGCTGTTTTTAAAATCAAAGACCATTCAGAACGCAGGTAATGAAGTCACTTGAAGTTGTTTTGAAGTTCGATGCAAGCGTCAAATGCTTGGAGCTTATAAATATTAATGTTCAGGTAATTAATTAAATATGCTCCAATTTGGAGCGGAGTGTTCTCGACTGGAGTTCCTAGTTTTGTACCCATTAATTAGTTATTTCTGTAAATCGAGTTTTGCAGGCAGAGTTTTATAAAATAAAAACAATAAGTATGCTGAGAACAATAAATAAAAGTAAGGTTCGAGTATGTAGTGGCAGTACATCGGTAACTGCCGCCCGTACATATGTACGTATATTTTTTTAATTAATCCGTCACTAAAAGTGTAAGATTGGTCATTGATGATTTGCTACATCCGAGGACTAAGTTAGATTTCCTGGTGTTTCTGTTATCCTTTATTAAAATACAAATATTTTGAAAGGTATATTTTAGAGCTAATTCTGAAAAATACTTCAGCTAGTTCCTCAGATAAATATAGTAAGTAGATCTATCATTCCTAAACAAAAAATAAAGCCATTTTTAAAAAGGTCGGGCTATAAAAGTGATTATGTGAGGGTAAATACTAAATAAACAAAGGTACTGACAAGAAACTACGCTAGTTTTGTGTAAGTGTGTGTATAAATACATGAAAGTAGCGTAGTTTTTTGGGCTTCACTCAAATTCAAAGCGGTGAGTAATCTACTTTTATTTATCTGAGGCTAGTTCAGAAAAATCATCCACTTTGTTGAAAACTTGTTCTATCATAAATTTCCGATTCAATCAATTCAATACATCCATTTCACACTATCATTTTACTTTTCTTTGCAAGCCAGTAAGGTTCAAATAGTATTAATTGCACTCCGTTTGGCAAGTGGGGGTAGACTTCAGCGTATTGGTTCGTTAGGTCCTCTCCACGCTCTGCATCCTGCGAGTAAGCACAAAATACGTGACACTTGAGATCTTTGTAACTCTGTTAAGAGTGTTAAGGTAAGTAGGTTAGGTTGGAAAGGTATTTACTCGTAGGTAGAGACAGTTCTACGGTAACTCTTAACATCTTAACTAAAAAGTTACCAGTGGCAAGGTAGCGTATGATTTTTACCTGCTTTGCTTATGACCGGCAGAAAGCGTACCTAGCTTAATATTACATTTTTAATGGAAAGCTTTTTGCGTACCTTTTATTTCGTATTTTTTTTTTCGTATTCTTTTCTTTCGTATACTTCGTATTATCTAATTAAAATCTGGATCTCTACCCACCTTTAAATGAATTTCCTAGAAATAAACGCAAAATAGTAACGAAATGTATTAATATCATCTCTTTTACCATACTCTTAATATCAGGAAAACAGCATCACTTGGCTGTCACAAGGCTAAATTAAATTCGCATCGGTTGTTTAAATCGCGATCGTAATACCGAGTTACAACTCGATTAAAGGTACTCATATAACGTAGGGACGCTACATCGACGCAGACGTAACATCAGCATATTGGCTCGTTAGTACCGGTATCCAGAATGCAGGCTCCAACATTCCCAGCAATGTATACCATGCATAGCTAATGATGCTTGTGTGTGTGAGCCAGACGGGCCACAATGGGGCATTGTTTGGAACGTTTTTAAATCCCGAATGTTGGCAGCCTTGACTTAATTGTTTATGGCATGTCTACGCAGTTTCAGTATTATCCTATTAGACGAAGCCTATGTATCTATACTTATCATGCGAAACCAAATATAACCAGGTACCCAATTTCCACACAAGTCACATGAATCAGTATCAATCCTAACAGCACCTAAACCCTTTGTCTTTCACTGACCAAACCAGCAAAAACAGGTTTACCAGCCAACGCTCACATTTAGTTGTCACTACACCATCAATGAGTTTCAATGAGTTTTGTTTGAATTACCTCCGTAATGCACCTTAGCTCTATAAATAAGACCTGATGATAGCAACTGTCGAGAGCTCTTGATTTGTAGCTGTATTGTTGCACCGCTATGTAATTAGAACAGATTTTGTCTGGATGGTTCAAGCCATTGGTGACTATTTATTGTATTGTATTGTATTTAACCATGTAATTAAATAAAAGCCCAAAAGGGTTGGCATGGAAGAACAACCATGAAGCATGGACAACAGAAAGTGACATACGAGGCGATTAGTACAGGAACAGGTGCAGCCTAACAAACGCATAGAAATCAGTATCTTATCGAATTCTTACCACTAAGAAACCTGCATTTTTATTGGTTTTCTGTTGTCAACAATGAACGAGGCACGTTTATGAAGTTTTACAAAAAAAATACTACCCGCATAACAAAATTTACGTGTTTCAATGACTGGAAAGGACTGACGTTAGGTATGCCAAGGTGATCATACTGGTAATCGTGCCAATTCGCCCACATGCCACTTCCTGTTGTCTCTTTGGGTGTTGGTTAGTTTTGGGTATTTTTTGCATTTAGTTACCTTATGAAGATGAAGATGATTGTATTGGTGTAAGAAGAACGTAATAAGTTAAAACATGTCATGGTATTAACGTGATCTAATAAAACAACAGCTTACTCATTAATTTATAAGTACTTATTACTTTCTTTCATCTATTTTGCTATTGCTAATTGATTGAGATTTGAATACTTATAACCTTAATTCATATATTTTCTTAAAATTTTGAAGTAGCATTCGAGCATATAGTCCACATGGTAATTGGTCACTGCCACCCACATCATCTGTAACATGTACATCTATAAGCAACTTCACATGGAGCAAGGGTTATACCATCAAGTCAACACATGCGTTGCCACTTACAAAGATTAATATGATGGCTTCATATGGCAGTAAGCCGATATTTTAAAAAAACAGTAACTAAGTAAATGTATTTTATGGTAAAGAATATACTTAAATAAATTTTGAGTTATTTAATTTTGTGTTAGTTAGTTAGAGTTTGAGTGCAATTTTACAACTTTGAACTGAATAACTCTGGTCCCAGAAGTGACTTGATATTAATGAACTCTATGGAATAACACCATCCAACCGGCGCCGGCGAGCTTCGATGAATGACGACCACGCAAATTTTGACCATAACTCGACTAATTCAAGTGACATAATGACTACATATTCGTATTGCTGTGAAAGTGAACATCTACATCTAACTGAACTGAAACTGTAAATTAGAAAAGATACTAGTTATAATATATCAGCTTAAAAACATTAAGTTACAAAGATAAAATAAAAAACATTTTTTTATATGATCAAAGTAGCAATGGAGCATGCAGTCCATCTGATGTTTAGTGGCTATTGCCGCCCATGGACATCTGTAATCAACCCCAGATAAAATCAAGGTCTTACCTGAGGTTGATTACAGAACTGAAACGCCTCGGATAAGTATGTCTCCCTTACCACACCCTTCACACTAGAACACAGCAGGGCATCTGTGGGCAACCTCAGGAAGGACCTTGATCTTATATAGGGTTGATTACAGATGTTCATGGGCGACAGTTGCCACTTACCATCAGGTGGACTGCATGCTTATTTGTTACTTCCATCATATTTCTGCCTTATAACAGCAGTATTAAACACTGCTGTTATAAGGCAGGAATAGGTGTGGTGGTGGTGCCGCCGGAGTCGAACTACAAAGGGTTCTACCACCTTGGGTTTCTTATTTGTAACTTGTAATACATCATCATCAACACATTATTGTCCCACTGCTGGGCACGGGTCTCCTCTCAGTGAGAGGGCTTAAGGCCTTAGTCCACCGCGCTGGCCAAGTGCGAATTGGTATACATGGCGAACTTGTTATACATATAAAATCAATATTACAGAACTAATGAAACCTGGTAAAGAGCCTGGATGCTCCGGTACGAGGAACCTGGCGGACAACTTGTCGGATTTAAAGGCTCAGGTCGCTGCTAATCAAAGAGTAAGACAAATTGAAGTTATTTTATGTATTTTTACAATTAGAATCAATTTATCATTGAGAATATCTCCAAATAAATATGTAAAAAGAAAACAATAATATAGAAAGTTTAGTTTTTTTTTTAATGTCAAACTAACAGAAAAAGGAAATTCTTTCATCAGACTTATTGAAAAATAAGTTTATTGGCATAAGTTAGGTTTAAAATAAGTCGAACAAACTAATGAATAAATTACTTTTTCATTATAACTGTTAATTTAATTAATTTATAACTACACCAGTATCCTTAGTACGAGTTATATTTCCTTGGAACGATCTCGGTTTACGTTTACGTCCATTTTTCCATAATAAAATTTTAGTACATAAACGGTCCACTATGAGCGCTGCATGTAGACGTATGGGCCCAAATGTAAACGAGGAACATTTCAGTAAACATAATAAACTCGTAATAGGGGTACGGGGTACAGCAATTTTATGATACACATTAAAGCAAAAAAAAACTTTTTTTATATGATCGTTGTCGCAAACGAGCATGCAGTCCACCTGATGGTAAGTGCTACCTGCCGCCTATGGACATCTGTAATCATCCCTATATAAGATCAAGGTCCTACCTGAGGTTGACCACAGATGCGTTGCTATACCTGAGGACTGAGCTGGAATGCCTCGGATAAGTATGTCACCCTAACCACACCCTTCAGACCAGAACACAGCAGTGTTTAATACTGCTGTTACAAGGCAGAAATAGGTGTGGCGGTGGTGCCGCCGGGGATGAACTACTTAGAGTTCTACCACTTTATAATTACACTAAAAGTAAAAATGTATTTTTGGTGTTAACTATTTTTGTGTTTCAGGGTATTCAACTAGTGTCCGAATTGATAGACCACTATGGGTTAGATGTGGTGCAGGCATACATGGCGCATATACAAAAGAACGCGGAATTAGCTGTCAGAGACATGTTGAAGGTGAGAACTATTTTTAAAGTAATTGAAAGACAACCCCCGTGGCGAAGCGGTTACCATACCGGTCTGACGCGCAGTGGGTCCCGGGTTCGACTCCCGGCTAGATATCTGAATGAAGAGTTTAGATTTCTGTTCTGGGTCTGGGTGTTTGTGTATTCGTCTTTATGTCCATGGCACCCACGACACAGGAGAAAATCCTACTGTGGTGCTATGTGTGTAGAAAGTGTCTTTTAAAAAAAAGAAAAAAAAACTTAAAAATATAAAACCCGACTGTTTAAAACTCTTTTTACAGTTTTAAGGCACTATATTTTCAATGTATGTAGGTCATGTCACTAGGACTATTCGACGATTCCAACGACATGTCGTATGTTAAATCCGTTAAGCCGTTTGGGTTGTAGGGTGTGCCATAAAAATTGACATACATACATACGTTCGAAAAACATTACCCTCCCTTAACACAGTCTGGTCAAAAGTGACCCGATATGATTCAATTATTTATTTTATCGTTGAAATGGTAGGAATTATATATGACTAATTTCATTTCAGGAAATAGCCAAAAACGCGATCTCGAAGACTGGGTCAGCGGTTCTCAAAGCGACGGAGTACATGGACAACGGCACGCCCATAGTGCTCACCGTCACGCTGGATAAGGACAACGGTAGCGCTGTTTGTGATTTCACGTGAGTTTTTATTATCTATACAGATAAATAAAATTGAAGTGTCTGTTTATGATTTCAAAATAACATTTTTTTACTCAATGTATATGAAAGTATACACGATACCTATAACAAAAATGCAATTAAAAAAATTTTTGTCTGTCTGTATGTCTGTTTGGCTGAGCTAATCTTCTAAACGGCTGAACCGATTTTGACGGGATTTTCTTTGGAAGATAGCTTGCGGTCAAAGGCGTAATATAGGCTACCTTAATTTTTGAAAAATCCATTTGCGCGCGCCCCACGCGCACGCGCACGCCGTCGTGAGACAGCGGGTTGACTTTCATGTTTAAATATGTATTCTTTTTGACTTTTTTAACGCGGGTGAAACCGCGGGGTTCAGCTAGTAAATAATATACCTTTATATAAACCTTTTATTTCGAGCTACAAACTCATAAGTGTTAGTATTACACTAAACTTATCCTATGTTAGTAAATCTAAACTTATTATCTAATATACTGGGAGTCATTTGTATGCCTTTCCATTGAAATGGCACAGCAATGACCCACGTATTTGCAGTCTATCCTGCTATCTATCATCTTTAGGATGCTGTTGTTACTGCCACGCAATCTGCGAACATTAAATGTTGTTCGTTTATATTTATTGTTTTTTTTTTTTTAATTTTGCCATCTCTTTGATATGTGTCTGTATTTTATATCTATCTTGTACCATAGGATATTCTGCAGCCGTCGGCGACGGTCATCGGCTGTCGTTGGTAATAGTTTTGTCAACGGTTGCTGACGACAGGCCGCGACGTCTCGAGACAGCCACCAGTGGTCGCGACATCTCGCGACTGTTGGTAACTATCAGCTATCACGAGCGACTATCGCCTATCGTTAGCGACACGTGCCAACCATCGGCTCGTACATTAACATCCTTAGACGGTTGGTACTACGTATACAATAATATTAAAAAAGTATTCATAATATATTAACATCTACACATGGGCCTACTATGATAAGGCAAGAAAGGTAATCTTGAACTTATCGTTCGAATTCTAATTCTAAGTTTAAAGTTATACACACAAAACCAAGGTACAATACGTAAGAAGCAATCTCTCGGCTGACAATCGAAGAGCGCGGCGGGCAGACAGACTAGTCGAGCACTCTTCATTGCGAATGCCTGTCCACACGCCCCGCGAGTACACGCCCTGAGTGCGAGTTCACGTGGAGATACTAATTGTGGATATGGTAGTTTTAGGAATAGTGATGTTGAGGTTACAAGTGCTACGAGCACGCTACGGGCTACGCTTGTAGCAAAGATTTCAAAATGACGGTAAACCGTATATTAAAGGTAGAGCCCTTGTGGTTTAACTCCGGTGGAATCACCGTAACACTTAATTCTATCTAATAACACCAATGTTAAGCACTACTTTGTCCTGACTTGAAAGCTTGAAGAGTATTGTAAGGGTATTATACTTATTCGAGGCATTCGTGACCATTCGTAGCGAATGCGTTATTCGCGACCAACCTAGTAAGACTGTTGTTATCTAGAGTTGATTATTATTTTAGTTAGCGTCTAGTCTGAGTGTACAATGGAGATACCTATTTACTATTGTACTATCAAACTAATCTTACCAATGATGTCATAAACATGATATCCTAGAAAAAGAGCTTATTTGCGTGGCTTTAGGTATAGCTTCTATGGAACGTAGAACCGAACCTATCCTTGAAAAAATGCATGTCAAAATTAAACATACACACTTACACGTACACAATACACAAACAACGACATAGAATGGTTGAAACTTGAATAGGGTCCATCTTTTTAAAATCAAAACTTACATACCGCGAGTTTTGTTTACAGGTATCCCAACTTTACCTGACTTTGATGACGCTGCTTCAAACCTACAAAAGAAACTGCCGCATCCATTCTATGCCACGTACACTCCCAGTGACATGCCCTTCGCTCCGAGTGATGAAAGGACGTGTGACGCCGATGCGTGCTATTGTGGTTTGTCTCCAGCGCCATTACGTCCTCCCACCTGTGTTAGTGGAATGGCGGAGATGAAACGGGCATAGTAATGTGCGATTGTAAGTATATTGCTCGATTAACTAAAATACTAAACTCCTTTAAAACAAATCATTTTGAAGACTGAGGTAGCCAAGTTTTCAAAATGTTATAAAAGCAAACCCTACAGAAATATATCGAATCTGTATAGATACAAAGGTCGACAGTAAGATTTTGCATGTTCTGAATGACATGGACATACACAAAGACGAGTACAAAAACACCCAGACCCAGAACAAAAATCTAAATTTGGCGTTTACAGTTTGGCGGAGCTAAATTTTATTTTCATAACCTATAATACACATGAAATGTTCTAGTCTCAATACGGCTGTAAAAGTAAACTGCCGCATCCAATCTATGCCACGTACACTCCCAGTGACATGCCCTTCGCTCCGAGTGATGAAAGGACGTGTGACGCCGATGCGTGCTAT
>DWLZ01000174.1:0-12556 GCA_018251995.1 Urbanus velinus | reverse complement strand
AAACAAACACTGTTCTTTTGCACAGTGTTTGTTTAATGACCAGTTTAAATTTACATTTATATGCGTTGTTCCCACTGAGGACTACGTTAGAACAAGTTATTATTTAACCGATAAAAATGTACGGTCTGATGTACATAGCCAGCTCCACATGTTCTTAGAGTAAGATGCCCTTGTAATTGAAACCCTTTTTTTAAAGATGTGTGTTATGGAGTTTCTTGCGCCGCTTCTTCTCCATCACTAAACACCTTCCGAAGTGGTAATGAAAAAAGAATATTATTGACGTTCAAAAAGAAATCTTGTAAAGAATCTACTTTAAATAAAATATTTTTGATTTGATTTGATATGTAGCCAACCTCAAGTAATCTCAAATGTTTTCTGGGGTCGAGTATACGGGACGTAGGCGCCAGTTATCAGATTCTGTCCTATAAAACGTATTACCTACAGTCTACACAGTTTTAGATTATTTTTGAACGTTCAGAAATACCGGACTACAAACCTAATATAACACTGTACTCAATAATAATTATGCTCAATAAATTAATTTGAATTTGGTAATCGCTTAAAATATATTCATTTCATCCTGCGGTCAGAATCCCAGATCGCAATTCCCATTTTGTACCAAAAACCAGATTTCCCACCGCAGTCCATTTTGCAAAACGACGGTTTAATTCTTGATTGCACTCGCCCTACATAGATTTACAACGACCGCATTTTACTGATAATGAACTTTTTAGATTCTTTTACAGCTCCATCCCGTTTTAGTCCATTTTAGTTTAAAAATGTGTACTTATTTTTTGATTCTAAATGTAGTGGAAGTATTGAATGACTGTTTGTATTTTGTGCTTTATTTTGATTTGCAAAAAAACACACGTGCATCGGGCATTTCAATTTAATTTAACGGTAGTAGGTACCAATATTCCTATATCAGACATGTCCCAGGTGCCGATAAAAAAGAATTCAAGGACTGCAGTTAGTATTTGTTCTAAGCTAATTTTAGGATTCACAGGATAAACAACGGTAGACAAAATATATTAATTGAGTGTAAATATATTTAATAAAATGTATTTATATTAAATAAAAGTAAAATATCATAATGTTTTCCCTGTGTTTTTATCATATATGCGTCTCCTCTGGGATTTGACGGCCGTTACGGTTGTTGGCTAACCCAGACTTCACAGGTCAATGCCTTCCTAAATATAATAACTAATAAATCATATACCTATGTGTGTATATATATACATGGGTATACATTTGGGAGTTACGCCTGAGATTATTATATACGTACAAGATGTTGACTACTATTTCCCAGGAGATTCCACCTATAAAAATCGACGTGACATTACCCTGAAACAGCCTTTTTCAAGGTAGAACAACCCAAGGTTTAAGTGTATTTTCTTTCTATATGAAATCAAACATACCTATTGTAATCATATTATGATCAGACACTGAACAAGATCTGAATATAAAGTTCTTAACGAGATTACTCTGAAGAGGCCACGATCGGCAGGTGCTAGTAGAATGAAAATTCTGTAACTAAGTATATCCCAACTTAATAAGGGCTGCATCCATCCACCCTTTCAGCCTTCGTGGGTCCACTGTTAGGCATAAACCTCCCAAAATATCCAGTCAAACTGGTCCTGTGCCTGTACCTCTATTTA
This sequence comes from Urbanus velinus, assembly GCA_018251995.1. Taxonomy (NCBI): domain Eukaryota; kingdom Metazoa; phylum Arthropoda; class Insecta; order Lepidoptera; family Hesperiidae; genus Urbanus; species Urbanus velinus. The sequence continues at coordinate 10,898 of DWLZ01000174.1, read as the reverse complement.
CGCGCAGTTCACACCAGTTTAGTGGTACCTAAAACAAAATTTACTTCTCTTATATATTTTTCATTAAAGTGCAATATTTACAATTTTATCACATTTTATTTTCAATTAGTAAATTAAATAGCCCGCGAAGCACAAAACAAACATCCTCGCTGTGTAATTAGGTCGGTGTCGAATTGACAACGAATGATTAATGAGTTTGGTGGTTATAATAAATCACCCAACATTCCGGTGCGAAATCAAAAGATGCCATGACCGAATTTCGCGAATTCCACAATACAGGTAGATATTTTTGTCAAAGTCCCGCCGCCGCGCCGCTTGTGTATATCTCAAATGATACAAAATTTAGTAACATCAGGCCTTGTCTGAAATTGGATGGCTGACCGTTAGTGGAAAATTTTGATGGCAAATAGGCCGTCAGGCCCAGTTGTAATTATAGGATAGCAGACGTTGGAGGCCGTATGAGCGATGTGTAATCGTCAGGTGATGGAACCCTTTGTAGTTCGACTCCGGCTGCACCACCATTACATCTATTCCTGCCTAATAATAGCTCTGATCATTGCTGCTGTGTTCTGGCTAAGAGAGAGCGGTAGAGGTGCCATAATTATTCGAGGCGTTCCAACTTAGTCTTCAGGGATTGCAAAGCAGCGGTGGCCAACCTCTGGTTGGACTGTGTTCTTATCTGGGATTTATTAAGATGTCCATGAGTGGCAGTAGTCATTTACCATCAGTGCTGCTTGCTCGATTGCTACTTCTATATCATATAAAAAACAATGATCGGCCTCTAATCCCTCCACCAATACGCATTCGACCAGTGAGGTGAAATAAATTCCAGGCGTCCCCCAGTTGTGGAGAGAACCTATGCCTAGTAAACGAAAATATTTTTTTGCAGCCCGGTTTGTATTTTTAATAGAATTAAACCGTATCGGATAGGTACCAAGTTACGAAGAACTAAAACAAAGCATTCACTTTAAACTTTAAATGTCGTATAGAAGTTGGACATTCCTAGCCCAAGGTAAGGCTGCCTAGTCTCTGAATAAAACAAAGACACACAAAACTTGAACTTTTGACTAAAGTTAAAAGTTCAAGTAAGTAGGTATAGGTAGATACCTACTTACAATGTGCGATGTTTTAATTTAATTTATTTCATATTGGAATACCAATAGCAGTCATAACGAAATTGGCCATATTGTATATAGTTTTAATTAAAATGAAAATTATTCTAACATCGAAATGATACTATGGAAAAACATGGCACTATTTGTTAGGTAGGCTATTCAAAGTTCTATCAATGACATCTATTCATAGAAATCATCAGAAATTAATGTTTTTCCAGCTATTAATTGACATACCTACCTACACAATATATTTGGCTTAAAATATAATAAGACAGACAATAATGATGCAAAATCAATATTTAGTAACATAAAGCAGTTCCAAATTAAAGGGACTATTGCTTCAAGGGGCAAAGTAGGTAAATGTCCCTATGAACCGTTGAAGCGGACGTATCATTAAATTGGTCCTACAAAGGACCTATTACGTGGATGGCACGAACTACAAGGTCAATTGAGTAGGCTAGTATCGGCAGACCGCTCGGACGAGTGAATCATCGAGGATTCGGTATCAGCTCTAAATATAGAAAACTGGTGATAGTTTATAGAATAGGTATATGGATCGAACGCTTCTTTAGGGTTTTGGGTACCTGAGCAGACATCCTGCTGCGATAATAATAAAAATACTCGTAGGTCATATGGATTCAAAATGTTATTTTTCAAGCGGGTACAAATGAGACATTCCATCAAAGTTGTATTGAAATCGATTGAACGGTTTCGGAGACAAGCTTCAACAACATAGCGACATATGATTTGATGATTAATAAAACGTATGTTTTGTTGTTTATGATACTTACCTTTGTTATAAAGTAGGTACAATATATTATTTTATCTTACTACTAACTTTAATTATTTGAATGCCTGATCGGTCGATATCCGCAAAATTTGTATTACATACCTAATCCGAATTAAACCATAAACTACGTACGTCGTCCAATTAACTAAAGTAAAAGTGTCACTTGATTTTTATTTCATACGCGTTGCTAAAACAGTTAAACATTATCATCAACCTGACAATGGCGTGCAAACATCTGCCGCGTGCCTGCTCCATTGTGTATTGTTCCTGTGAACAGTTCATTCAATTCCACAAAGACCGATTGAGACTTATTGGTTTGAACATCAGCAAAAATAATGTTTTCATAACTGCACTTCTTATTTACTTATATCAAGTTTTATCTTTTGGGTATAATAATGAAGTGCCCCTTTGCACTCGCTTTCTTTTTTCCCGTGGATGACGTGGCGACTAAGGGATAAAATAAAAGAAATGTGTTGAATACTACGCGCATCAACACCAATCGATTCACCACAGACAGCATCATACAATCTTTTTAACATCTGTTCTGAAATCTAAATTCCCTATCAATATACTTTTACTATTAATCACCGTACATATTAAGTAGAACCATAAGCATGTTACGCAACACATATCTACAAATTCCTCGTGGAAATTAATCTAATATCAACCAGCTGCAATATCCAAGTCAGTACGTGACCAATCGCTAGCACGCCTTTTTTGTGGATCGAGAAACGTGATTATTCATACAATTCCACATGCAATTATTTTCGGAGTCACTGCAACAGGTGTTGTAGATATGAATTCCGACGTTTACAATCGATAAATTGATTTTGGTATGCTTTATAATGTTTTATTCACATGCTGAGTACATAATTGTGTTAGCAAAAATGATAACATATTGATAAAAGTTTTTATGAGTGAGATGCTTGGCCTATACTTAGGTTTGGCCCTTGATTGGAATTCATTAGGTAAACTATTTCAACATAACCCATTTTAACTAAAGCCATACATTTGGAGCTATATGGGAAATTCACTTGTGTAATGACTCTCGCCTGCATCGAATTCAGTTAAATCCGCATTGTAATACAAAAACAATGATATAACTAAGTATCATCACACCGTGCAGAGAGCGCTTAAAAACCCAGATTTGCTTACCGAATTCGTTACAATAGATCACTAAAATTTATCTCAAGTTACGTAACTATAAAAACGGCGTCCTAGCTAGTAAGATTGTATCGAGTATAGTAGATACAAGGCCAGAGCCAAGTCAATTGCTAATCAAGAAGCCCTCGATCTCCCGACCGACTAATGACCAATTACGCCTGTTGACTCTTGACCACAATTAAACGCTTACATATTTTAATTAACTCTTTTATTACAGACCTCAACGCGTAATAGAGTTATTGTTATGTCTGATATAAATTAATTATTCATCGTAATAGAAAGTAATTTTACAGGTCAATGTCCATATGAGTTTGATTGAAATTGTAAATTATTATCGGAAAGTTATTGTTCAACGAAGTTAAAATACAAATTGCAATTAATTTGTCAAATTATTATGTTGTTGCATGTGAACTTAATTATTTTGCTGTTTAAAAAATAAAACCTATTTTTTGATAATAATGCATTAAAATGTCCGTTCTGAAATCGTTTTGAATATAAGGTCAAAAGCCAGCCTCATTCATCTACTTTCTGTCATAGGTCGTATCATAACGATTTCTTGCTCATTATACATCTTTCTAAAACCAACAACCAGAAAAACTCAGTATGTATAAATCTACATGTAACAATTAACAGCCTCATTCACTATTTAGAAACACGAAGAACTTACTACAAAGAAAGAAACAGTATCTTTTATTGAAAACAGTTTACACCGTAAACTGTAGGTACCTTTATAATTTATATGTTACTATACATTCACATCCACACCGCTAGCCTACATTTTGACCCTACTCGTCGACCCGGCTTGACACGTGCATGACAGCCATTACCACTGCCCCACATAACGAGCACTCTCGAGGGCTTTTCCCCTTATCATTACAAAACTTTTGCAATCTGCCGCCAACAAGAACTGGATTTTTAATCAGATACAAAATTAACCGGATCTCATAGTTTGCTTGAGAGTTGAAAGCAAGCAAACACACGGTTGTCAATACGGCATAATCATCAGTCACCAGTAGAGGAACTCTACGGACCAAACCAGTTCTAGTACTATTAGTAATAGGGTTACCAAGAAGTTACTAGTGATGTTGGAATTTATTCTAGTTAATAATATACAGCTCTAATATAGCTGAAATTGTTGTTAAAAACTAGTACGTATTTATATAGATGATACTGTGGAATGTAATGCCTATGTAAAACTGTCCCTTCAAACTTTTTATTCGACTTTTTTTCTCTCAAACTATTTGATCGTTTTATTGGGTGGGTTTTTTTGTAAATAATTCAGTTATAGTAAATTTTTTTACTGTATCCGAAGGAAAGTAGCATTTAATATATTGATTTAGATTTTATGGTATTAAAAAATAAATAATAAAATATCTGAATTACTTACAGTCGCTAAGTATTTTTTATTACTTTTGTTTATAGTCATAGTACTTACTGTATGTTAACAATTTATTGAAATGTCAAGTCACTAGTAAGCATAAACATAGTCATCGACACTATATTTCCGCCAAAACCAGTGACAACCCTGCCATCGATAACCTGGGCCTACGTTTACAACGCTTTACTTAGACTTACGTGCGAGTACATCCAATCGCGCGCCAGTCACCGACCGAGCGTTTGCGGGAGAGAGCGCTTTAGCTGCGCGCGCGCATGTATTTCGAAATATCAACCGTTTGTAACATAAAAGTGAATTTGTGACATATTTTCTATATACGAAATTATGGTTATGTGCTCATAATGTTATACTTACAATGAACTTAAGTGCGAATATGTGAATACGGCCTTGTGTTTAACTCCTCATAGAGCGGCGTTTACCTTTTTCCAGTAAGGAAGTATTTTGTTTATTTCAAAAGTTCATCGCCTTTGCAAACATAAACTCTATTGTGTTGTATGAAATGCAACAATGTAATAGTTGTGTCGTGCAGTATTTTTTTTTTCAAATTTAGTACCTACGTCTCTACTTTGTGTTATTATGGATTAATTATTAAAATTATTTTATTTTTAAAATCTTGTTGGAACAGACACAAAGTCTGGTGGAAGTCTAATTTGAAGTAGTACTTAATTAAATGTGAACTATTTGTCAAAAATAAGCAAACTTTTAGCCTTGCTTAGACGTAAATATCAGTAGTAATAGTATGTACTGCATCTATTACAAAATCGTCACAAACTAAGAAGGAATTAGTTTTAATGCAAGTAAGTAAATGAGTTTCCCCGAGATGTGTGAACTTCCTATTCGGGTTTAAGCACGTACTAATCCTCTTGCAAACGATTTCTCTCTCGACGCCCATAAGAATTCATAGCTACGATTTCTAAATGCATATTAATGCGAACCATATACTTAGCCCCACAATGTGATTGCGACATTTCCTGGTATGAGAAACAATGCGGTAATCGTAACAACACAAACCTATGTCATTTTGTAATACTAAATCAAATCACACATTGCTCCTCGAATTAACTAATAACTTTATGAAACACAATTATATTACAAAACATTATTAGTTCACTTGTTACCGTTGGAAAGATAAAGTAAATATCATTACCAGTGATGACTCAAGAAAGCAACTAAAACCTCCATTTTAAACAAGGACACAAGTGTTTTCAGGCCATATTAAAACGATAAGCTCGATGTCATCATACTGTATGTTTCTCCGTGACCTTCGTGATTAAACATCTTACGAAAGAATCGATAACCATATCTAGTTATTGACGAATTCAGGTTATTAGTTATTCATAATGCCAAGTTATATAAAATCTACGTACGAGTATACCAAGTTACGCAAGGACTTTGGAAGACAAGTATTATTTCAAATGGTACCCGCGCATCTCTTAGATTCTATTAATCCAGACAAAGAACAACAAAACCTATATATGCTCCGCAATCCCGTGAGCAGAGAGGTGCAAGCAACAATGCCGCAATCAGAACACGAAACGAACACAAAAGAATTGGTAATTCACGAGCAAGGCATAAATCATACTGAAGGCGGCTGGCCGCGTGAAATACATCTATACAACGAGGAACATACGGCTCGACATTGCCGTAGAGTCCAACACGAGGACAACTATATTCGTACCGTTTTGGACCTCACACCTCAGTTAACACATTATATCGACCAAAATAATGCTGTTGACATGTATCAGACATATTTTGATGATATGCCTCCACAAAATCCAGTCGAAAAATACAATATTCAGATTGGAAATATATTCCGCGATCCACTCAAAAGGCCAGTCTCATGTGTTGTATGGACAAACGAAAAAAAGTCTAAACTAGCCGTTTCATACAGAAAAGACTTTACCGAGGATGAAATTGAGTCCAAACTAAACCATGTCTGCTATTTATGGGACGTCTGCAGACAAACATCGCCTATATACGAATTTTTTCCTGAACACAGCTGTTGGCAATTAGCATGCTCACCCGTGGACTCAAATTTAATGATCGCTGGTCTTAAAAACGGAACTGTTAACGTATTTGACATTCGTGAAGGGCCAAATACTATATTATGTACTTCAATTTATAACTCACATCGTGGACCAATTACTGCCTTGCTTTACACCCAATCGCGTACTCACTCGGAATTTTTCACAGGATCCCCTGATGGACAATGTCTTTGGTGGGATATTCGAAATCTTTCAAAACCAATTGATCAATTACCAATGTCCGTAAGATTAGACTCTTCAGAAGAGCCTAATTTAAGCAATTCTGAAGGTGTAAGTTCCTTGCAATTCGATCGTGGCTTACCTACAAAATTTTTATGTGGTACAGAATCTGGGCTCGTTATTAATGCAAACCGTATGGGCAGAAGTCATTCCGAAATCTTAACTTCATATTGGACTGCACATTCGGGACCAGTTCGCACTGTGGAGCGAAGTCCATGCACTCTGAGGATGTTTATAACTTGCGGAGATTGGACGGTCCGCATTTGGAGCGAGGAAGTTCGCTCTGCTCCAATTATAGTTTCGAAACCGTATTATCATCAAGTAACTGACGTTGCATGGGCCCCTCTCAGATATTCTAGCTATATGGCAATCTGTGAAGGTGGAATGTTTTATTACTGGGATCTCCTGCGGAAGTATCGCGAACCAGTTTCAACACTGCACATTTCTAAACACGGCCTTACGAAAGTAAAGCCGCATCCAGAAGGAAATATGATTGCCGTAGGTGACAACCAAGGATCGTTATTCTTGCTGCAACCCTCGGAAAATATGACACGATCAGATGATAATGATAAAGTACTCATGCATCAAACATACGATAGAGAAACAAGACGCGAGCATATTCTAGATACGCGCATGAAAGAGATACGATTAAAAGTGCGTATGGAGGAGCAAATGACAAACGTTCAAACGGAAGAAAGTGTAGATGAAGAGGAGATGCTTCAAGGAGCTGAAGAAGAATATCTTAAAATTGTAAAAGAAGCACAACGCGAAATGGATACTATGTCCACATTGAGTAGTTTGTCTGCTTAAAATTATTTTATATTATATTATGATCTTATATTAAAAACTTTAAATTACAATACTACAACATAACAATACTCTTTTGAGACAGTATTACCTAACTACCGCCACACCTTTTATACCTAAGTAAACTATAGTACCAACTTTTACTCTGCTATATTCCGTTTTTTATTAAGGTTCACCTATAATGTATCCGTGAAAGAACCTTTTCTACAATACCTACTTTAATCGTGATTTTCACACAGAGCTTCTACAGGAATAAAAGGAGCAGGTTACTCGTACATTTGTTGATCCGGGTATTAAATGTGACCGTATGACCCGCATGCTTAACCAGAATGCATCCGGCAAGCTAACCGCTGGTTTATCTTACAATACAACAATGTAGTACGAGCTTCAAGTACGCAATTGAAATCCCCTTTCAATGGATAAATAAGTAGCGGATCAGAAGGATAAGGGTCCTTTAGAACATGTTGACTCGTCGCTAAAAATAAATGTTATTTATTGTTTTTTTACGTTATAATTATAACTTGCTTTAGAGGTACGTTGTTCGACAGGATGGTAAAACAAGTATGGTTCGACCTGGCAGGTACCACCGCCATACCTATTTCCACTTACATACATCTTAAAATCATTTAATGCGTTTTAGAAGAGTGGAGTTGTTGCCGGCACTGTTTCATATGAGATGACTATCTTAACCCACCAGAGCAGTCACGCAACTATGATGGAGCCCAAAAAGGACCTTATTCTATATGAACTTGTCTCCTGAAGTCCATGAGTGGCAGTGACTACTTATTAGAGATGATAATTATCATTAATATGCACAGGTCTGTTTTAAATGTAAATAAGCAACGGTGAAATATTTTTATCAGGTAACGCGTCTACCTTTTCACTCCGTATAAATATAAAAAAATCGTGGAACATGCAAAAGGCCATCTAATAAGAATAACGCATAAAAATTATGAGAGAAGCATTCAACATGGTTATTGGAACGCAGGTGTAATACAATAAAAAGAAGTTGGCAAATCACAAAAACTACATTCCATAGAATAGTATTGGAGTCGCAAACTTAAAATCACTAAAAAATTGGCAGGTATCAGCTTATATTAAAAAAACACTTGTCAAATCAAACACAAAAAGCTGTTCAACAAATTTTAATTCTACCGGTATCACGTTCCGAAATTGGCGAATTCGGAACTGGTGGCAACAGACTCGAACTAGCTGTTTTACTCTTTCATTATTTATGTTACAAAAGGATAAAAAGAATCAGAAAGAAGCCAGTAAAAGTAATTTAACGTGAATAACCTGGACCTTATGGCCTAGAATTAGATCTGAAAAACGCTTTACAATACTAGTAGAAACGGCACCGCATAACAAGTTGTAAGTAATCGTGGACCGCTATACCCACAAGCTAGTGAATACAAAGGTACGTCACAGCAACTTTCACCCGGCGAGTAGCTACTAGGGTTGTCAACAGTTAGTGCTATTCGTACAGAGAAGTAACACTCTACTTCTTTAATTAATCTATGTAATTCTGCGGTAATATTTACGTCATAAACAGGAGATAAGAAAAAAATGAAGTGCAAAAAAATAACATATAACTATCATCATCAACCCATTATTGTCCCACTGCTGGGCAAGGGTCTCCTCTCAGTGAGAGGGATTTTAGGCCTTTGTCTACCGCGCTGGCCAAGTGCGAATTGGTAGACTTCACACACTTTTGAAACCTTTTTTTTTAAGACCTCTCAGATGTGCAGGTTTCCTCACAATGTTTTCCTTCACCGTAAAGCAGGTGATAATTAATTTCTAATACGCACATAAACCAGAGGTGGGTGCTTGGGATTTGAACCTCGGACCCCCCGATTAAGAGGCCAAGTTTCACCATTTGGCTTTCACTGCTCAACTTCAATTTACGAGTACAGTATCAACGTATAATTGACTCATAAGTTATTTATACAAACTTGCTAATAATAACTATGCTTGAAACTATATAAAGCTTCACAGAATTGGTTTCTGTGTAATTTATAATAAAAAATGGGTTCTAAATTACATCCAAGTTTAGACCAAACATCGTCGAGGTAATCTCGGTGTAACGTCTACATTTTCAGCATTAAAAGCCATTGGAGAGAAATGCACACACACATCGGACCGTACCCAGAATCACGTTTAATTAAGATACCCTAATTTGGTACAAGTGCTTTTGCAAACAATGAGAGAAAGGATTTAGCGGAGCCATGGCCAAATTTAATAATATGACTTTAGAATAGCTTGCCTTATTTTACTTTTTATTATATGTATCTACCCGGTAATAAAAAAAATCATTAGAAGAAACTAATACTTATTTATGTTACTATTAAATAGGTTTTGGTTTTTTTATAGGTTTATACATATATATATATCTAAATGTTTCAAAAAATACCTAAATAATTTAACTAAATTATTAATAATTGAACTAAATAATTTATCTAAATAACTTAACGTATTTTTATATTACGAACAAAACCAAACGAACATGCAGCCTACTTGATGGTAAGACACTGCCAATCATCACTATAATCAAACCCAGATACGTCACGGTCCTAACCGAGGTCAACTACAGATGCGTATAAGAAAATAAGCCGACAACCACACTCTTCCACCGGAACCCAAGAACTGCTTTACAATAGAAATATGTGTGACAGTGGTACCTCCCCGATCGAAACATCCAATGCATCTATGTTGTTATACCTAAAAATCTCAATCTATTAAATAATATATTGACAGTATTACACACTTTTCTTCCCGATGATACAAACGAGCGACGGGCTGCAGAGGAATTTTCCCCAGAATTCGGTCACACTGTCGCTGAATACTTTTGCGATTTTTCTTGATTCTGACTAATTGGATTGATGGAGCGGCCCTCACAAATCTGTCAGGGAAGATAATGAACGAGCCGGCAAAATGAACTTTTGTCTACCGAGGGGAACTATTTTCCGTGGAACGACAACTCTGGCTGACATTTTCATTGCAAAGGTTCATTCATTCTTTTTATGTCATTCAGTACTTTATATATTGCATGTAAAGTGACATTTTATTTAATGGATGTTTTGACAATGACAGGACTATTTGACATTGGCTTAATTCGGCGCTATTACCATATTTTTCAAACTTACCCGAGGGTTAAGAAATATTCGCTTTATTCAGACAGACACGAAAAATTCGCTTCAAGAGTAATTTCAAAATTTGTGAGAATTTTAACAAACGATCACCAGAAATGAATTACGCTTTCTGTTGTGATAAAATGAAGCACTTACATTATGTTTAACAAATATTATCAGAATAAAGGAATTGATATATATTTTAATTATAAAATCTAAGTAATCATATAAAAC
>DWLZ01000173.1:0-12562 GCA_018251995.1 Urbanus velinus | reverse complement strand
ACAAAACATGTGTACCAATCTCTGGCAATCTAATAATTATGGGATTGATTACAGATGCCCGTAGTCCATTAGCACCTATCATCATTTGGGCTACAAACATTATTTACTTTATTAATGTAAAAAAACATATTTTGTATAAACAAACTATTATTCCAGTCGAAGATAATGCAAGAGCTGCAAGCGAACGGCGTGGAGATCTACCAGTTTCCAGTCGACGACGAATCCGTGTCTGAAGTGAACACCAGTATGAACAGTCACATTCCCTTCGCTGTGGTCGGCAGCACCGACTTCGTGAAGATAGGCAACAAGACCGTGCGAGCGAGGCAGTACCCCTGGGGGACTGTGCAAGGTAACTAGCTACTACTTTCTATTTGTTGGGACGGATTTGAGGGCATCGTCCTTTGAATGGAACAATGCTATTGTAAACGGTGGCGTGTTATTGGATCCAGTTTATTGGACTTTTAGTTCAGTAATAGTAACGGATTGCTAATTGTAAATACTTAGTGTCCTTATTGGTGTTAAAGTTAAGTGAATACCAAAAGAAACCACTTCCTTCTATGAAAACAAATACTGATTCACACTATAAATTACCTGATAAATATGTATTGCGATCCTAGATGATTAAGATGAAATGATTCATCTTAATAAGTCATCACTAGTTGTAATAGGTGTAACCCAAATAAAAGTGGCATTACTATCTGCATTTTTTGAAATAATCATTACAACTATACTAATAACTATATAATACTACATATCTCTTACCTTTTCATTGTTGATGATGGGGAAATCTTAAAAAAAGTTCCCGACGTCTCGTGAGCGGCGCAGCATTATGTGAGATTTTTACTACGCTAAAAATCCCCCAGTGGCTTTCCTTGGCGCTGTATAGAGAAATTCGTGATCTCAGTAGGAAAAGCCATCTGGGCCCTCCTAAGCGCGTTGCTCAATCCGACTCTATTTCGGGTAAGCGCTATTCTCGCCGCACTATGAGATGCACGACGGTATGCAACCACACATACCGCCGTATTTCCCGGAGTCGCCAGATGGATGGTTACAGCTCCCACTGTAGCCGCCAGCAACTTCGGAACCCCCCTTTTACTCGCCTCTTACGACAGGCAAGGGACACAATAAGCCCTATTCTGATCCCGGTGATATATCTGTTCCTAACAAATGTATGTATGTTCCAGTGGAGAACGAGTCGCACTGCGACTTCGTGAAGCTTCGCGAGATGCTGATCCGCACGAACATGGAGGACATGCGCGAGAAGACGCACGCGCGGCACTACGAGCTGTACCGCCGCCGCCGCCTGCAGCAGATGGGCTTCACCGACGTCGACGCTGACAACAAGCCTGTGAGTGTTCTATCTTTTAATATCTTGTTTTGTGTCGATTTTGTCTTCAACATCCATTCCCGCTCTGAAATATTCTATATCTTTCAGAATGTGTTACTTTGTATAGGTTTGCCTCTAATTTATTTATTTATTTATTGCACCTTTATAAAAATAAAAATACAATAGGGCAAGAACTTAATGCCTAATGGCATTTTCTACCAGTCAACCCTGGGTGATTGGAAAAAATTGTGGCAGGTGTAAACATAGAAAAAGAAAAAAAAAAGCAAATATCAATATTACAACTAATTTATAAATACAAACATATAAAATAAATATAAAAACTATAATAAACATAAAATAAACGTACATAAATAATGATATACAAATATATAAATATATATGAAATATATATAATAAATACATACTAAACTACAGATGATTCAGACGTTTTCAAGAAATGCTCACGGACTAGCTTTCTAAATATACCTTTACTGGGTGCTTTCCGTATTGGGGCGGGAAGGGCGTTCCAGAGTAGTACTGCCTGAACAGTAAACGAGTAATGAAAGAAACCGCTAGTATGTGGTGGAATATCTGCTCTTAAGTTATGAGACGACCGAAGCTTTTTATCATGTGTGAGGCACCTGTACTGGAAATGATCCTTTAAATAGGGGGGAGTATTAATATCATTCAAGATAGAGTAAAGCAAAAAGAGAATCCTAGAATTACGCCTCTGACGAATAGTCAGCCATTTAAGTTGGCTACGAAACTGAGAAATGTGATCATATTTACGCAGGCCAAATATGAACCGGATGGAATTGTTGAGAAGGCGTTCTAGTTTATTTAGAAGTGCTTCAGTCAGATCTGGGTAACATACATCTGCATAATCAATAGTGGGCAAAATGAGGGCGTTGACAAGCAATAGTTTGGTTTTAATGGGCAAAAAGCTCTTTAAACGGTGTAATGATCTCAATGTGGCGTTGACCTTGCGGGATAATTCGATAACATGTGCATTCCAGCTTAAGGAACTGTCAATGTACAAGCCAAGATTTTTTACTGACTCTGAGAACGGAATGATATTACCATTATACACGATTGGGGGTAAAGAGGTACGATCAACCCTGGCCAACAATCGAGAACTACCAATGATAATGGCTTGGCACTTAGCAGGGTTGACTGACACGCCATAGTGCAGAGACCAATTTTGGAGAGCATTTAAGTTATCATTTAGTTTATTAATGGCACTATGGAGATCATCTACGTCAGTTTGAACATACATTTGCAAGTCATCAGCGTACAGATGATACGAACAGTTGAGAATAGGAGTGACGTGATCGATAAATAGAGAAAATAACAAAGGAGAGAGAATGCCGCCTTGCGGAACCCCAGCTACCAAGTCGGCCCAATCTGAGGAAATATTACCCATACCCAGAACAGACTGCTGACGTCCGCGAAGATACGAAGAGAACCAATTCAAGGCCGAGGAAGAAAAGTGTAAGTGAGTAAGGATAGCAAGGAGAATATCGTGGTTGACTGTGTTAAAAGCATTTGAAAAATCAACTAGCACCACCACTGTGAGCTTTCTATGATCCATACCTTGCCTAATATCATCACACACTCTAATCAAAGCAGTGGTGGTGCTGTGACCGGAACGGAACCCAGACTGAAACACATTCAGCAGGTTATGTTTTGATATGTGAGTGGAGACTTGCTTGTGCACACAGGCTTCCAGAATTTTAGAGAGGAACGGGAGAATACAAATGGGTCGAAAATGATTAGGATGAACTGGATGAGATATTTTAGGAAGTGGGCGTACAAACGCTTTCTTCCAGATGGAGGGATACTGTCCAGAGGTCAGGGAAAAATTAATTACATGGGTGATAATAGGAAGGAAACTATCGATGATGTTGAGAATCATTCCTCTACTCACTTCATCACATCCTACCGCCTTGGATTGGATATTGAGAATAGTTCTTTTTATTTCTTCCTGATTAACGGAAGAGAACTCGAAGGGAGGGGCAGGAGAAGGTTGCATTAAAGCAATAGAAGATAATGTATTAGAAAGGATAGTATTATCCAGAGTGGATGTAGAAATAAAATGACGATTCAGGTCATCTAAGGAGTGAGAAGGACAACAATCCAAATAAAGTGGTTTGCCCACACCAAGTGATCGAAGAAATTTCCACATATTAGCTGCGGACGAGATAGAAATATTAGAATGGATATATCGGCGTTTAGCTATTCGTACCATCTGATTGCATCGATTGCGCACTACCTTGAATGCAGTCCAATTGACTTCGGATCGCTCTTTCTTAAATGTATTAAATGCACGATCCCGTCTGGCCATCGCCACACGGATATCATTATTGAACCATGGGGCAGGAGGACGCTTCAACTTCACCTTATGTACAGGAGCATGAACGTCATATAATGAAATAATGGCATTGTTGAGAAACATGATTTTTTCATCGAGCGAAGGAGAAACTATTAAAGGAACAAAGTTGAAATTTGCGGCATCTTTCCTAAGCTTGTCCGTGTCCAATCTTGCATAATTTCGCAATTGTACAAAAGTTGGTTTCTGTTTGGGTGGCTTCAATTTATAAGACGTGTAGATAAGATCATGTCGAGAAAAACCAGGAGTGGAAAGTTGACCATAAGTCTCAATGCACTCAGAGGAGGCAGTAATTATAAGATCTAACCAAGAGTCATCAGTGGCAACATTATGATGTGTGGCCGATAGCGGAAGAAGTGAAAAGTTTACCGACTCAATTAATGATTTAAGTTTTGAGGAACGAGGAGTGCATTTAAGCATATCAGTATTGAAGTCCCCCATTATTATGCAGTGTTTGTACTCAGATCCCAAGATCTCAAAAACTGACTCTAGAGTGTCAGTTAATTCAATGGAGGGAGGACAGTACACAACGCCCAAAACCACCTTGTTGCCTAAGAGATCTAACTCCACAAACAGATACTCGGGGCTAGCTGAATAATGTGAGGGTGAGTTAGCCAAAACTTTGAAGTTGATAGTACTTCGTAAGTAAATGGCTACGCCGCCACCCCCTTTCTCTGTTCGGTCGTTACGGATTAGCACGAACCCAGGAAGTGAAAACATGGTTGAGGGTAACTGGGGTTTTAACCAGGTTTCAGATACTAAAATACCATGCAAGCTGTTTACATTAAAGGTGGTCTCGAGTTCAGAATAGTGGCTCGGGATACTTTGAGCATTAATGTGGCATAAGTTTAAATTTTTGTTAAAGTCGGAGAATAACCTATCTAAATCACTGTTTAAGCTAGCGTCCGAAAAGCTACAGCAGGAGACGAAGGAATCGTAGGAATCTGTAGAATCATTCAGAAAAAGATCTGACATCGTAATATATAATATATATGTATACTTAATATATAGCTATAATAATAATAATAAAAATATATTTATAAAATAATAATAATAACAATAATAAACCAAAACAGAACCAAAAACAAAAAAAAAAGCAACAAAAACCTTTGCATACACCAGCACCATCCCCAAAGTTGACAGTTTACATATCGACAAAGATCAATATAACAAAAACTAAAGATAAAAAATAATAATAATAATAATAAGTATATGTAAACATTAACATAATAAACTATCAATAATGAAAAAAAAAGAACAGAAATTTAAAATTAAAATAAAAAAGTTGTCAACGGCAATGTGCATAAATTGCATAAATTGGAACGTAATTAATGCGAATGACAAATGTCATCAATGACATTAGGTTGTTTCACTTTTGACTTATTTTGACATTATAATATCTACAATGTTAAGTTGACAACTTCAAAATCCGAGAGCTGACAAAACAAGATAACAAAAATAGAAAGAAAATTAGTGTATGAGTGTACTTAGAAATTACAAAACATGACGACAACTCTTCGCAAATGTACCGGTACCCACATAGAATCCAAACAAAGATGTTTACATTGTGCAAGTCAAAACGAACACAAACAGCAAAACCAACTCACTTTTTAGCGACAGGACGTCTACTTCGCTTAAGCTCATCTCCAGACGTACCTGCAAGAGGTAATCGGCGCCGAACATCCTGATCGCGAGTGGAAGGCTGCAGGGGGACACGACCTCCTTCTTTATCACTCCCCGAGCCCCCAGATCTTATAACAGGCGTTGGAGGGGAGGCAGCCACAGGGAACTTAGATATGAGTGCTGACAGTTCCTCCTCCGAAACAATCCTCTCTCGACTGCCACCAGGAACTTTGATATTTATTGAGCCATCAAGTGACCAAACATTTTTAGTGCCAAAATGCCTCCGGGCTTTAGCATGAATTGACTGTCTGATGCGTGTTAAAAATTCTGACATTGTAACACTGGCACCCTTGAGCTTACTTTTGGACTTCCACACTTCAGATTTTGTTAGATGGTCTCGGAAATGCACCAAAACTGCACGGGGGCGGTCTCCATCTCGAACTCCCAGCCTGTGACATCGTTTAATACATGATTCCGTGACATGAGGAAGATTTAATTTGTCACCAATTAATGTTAGTACCTCTCGCTGGATGTTGCACTCTGGGTCTTCAGGAATACCTTTAAAAAGAAGAATATTCTGCCGCTGCCTCATATCCATGGCGTCAACCATTCTGGTACAGTCCGATACTTGTTGGCGGAGTAAATTCATCATGCTTCCAACTAAGTCCTTGAAAGCCTGGAAATCCTGAGCTAGTTGTGACACTGAGGGATTCGTTGGGGCACATGCAGCCTTTAGCCGCTTTTCGAAGTCTGCCATCTTTTTATTCCAATTACATTCCAATTCGGCGACATTTGCCATGTTAGTAATAGATATTGTGCAAGTTGAAGTGGTGAATAAATTGCAATCTGGTGATAAATGTGCAACTACACAATTGGAAGTGATCTTGGTGAGGGGTGGTGCAGGTAATTTTCTTACTAATTAGTTACAATAGGCATTTATTGAGCCAGAATGATTGTACTTCAGCTATTTTCAAAAATAAAACTTTAAATAATATATTTGTTTGTTTAAATCATACTAATCTTATTTTAAATATTAGAGGGAAAAATCAGCTGTTAACAGTTTGACACCTACCCACAAAAAAAAAAGCGTACCACATATCAAAGAGAGGATTTTACTTCTGTAGAGCTATGCGATTATATATTCCTAATAATCCTACAATTAACTCCTTATATTGTTTGTGTGTATCTAAATTTATCGTAAAACTGAAGTAGCTTACGAAGAAGCTCTTATAATCAAACAAAACAATGCTGTAAATTCTTATAATCAAATATGTGGGAATTGAAATTAAAACAAATGTGTAGCAAATAAACTTGCAATACCTTTTTCATGATTGCCGCTAATTTTATTGTGTTTATAATTAAATTGTGTTTGCAATAATCTACGCTAGAAACTTGGTGTATTAACGACATTAACACCATTGTATTGTACCAAGTAGGTAATCGGAAAAATAAAACAAAGTCGGTTAGAACTAGTAACCTTTTATTACAACTTACCGTATATTTTAATGCACTCCTGCATTATGACATGGATATGCAATTCTGACACAACAATAATTTGTTACAGCTTCAATTGGAGCACAAGTAGTTGGAGAGCAACCATCTGTAATGGAAATCTGCTTAATCATTCTCAACAATCAAGGCAATTTCATTCCTGACAACAAGAACTTTGAGTTCAGTGTTTGTGTAAGTAATTCTTAAACCTATGTGAATTAACGTCTATCTTTTATTCTGTATGAATTGATAAATTTCAGTAGACGTGCCATTTTGGCATTGTATTAAGAAGTGTCAACAATTATTATTTGTTATACTCTTATTGGCTATTTACAGTGTTATCACTGTATGAAATGGAGTTTTTTTCTGAGGCAGCATCAGTAACTTTGCACTTTTGAAAGATTTGGAAATTTTATCTATTTTGTGTTATATTTGATGCTTATGTGAGTTAAAATATACTTACCAGTAAATGTATTTACTTTGTATATTTGTTGAGTACGCAATGTTTATGCAACATTTTTGTTTTAGGTTTTGCTGCTCTTAATAAACTTGGTACAAAATAATGAGACAAATGCTCAAAGATTACTTAATGTTCGTATTCGTGTGGACAATGAAAATGACATTATATCACGGAGTGTTTCTGCTTTGGATCTTATTGTGGACCATTTCTACAAACGAGAGGATCTTGCAAGGTATGAAAAGTTATGATTTCAATATGATGTTAAAGCTCGTAATTTTTGTGAAGTAACTGTACATTATATACTAGATCTGATGGTATCAAACGCATCTCTGATCAACTTATGTATGATAATTTAAGAATAAACTTTTCCTCTTGGAACTAGTTACCTAAATCATGATCACCTAAAATCAGCTGTGTACATGTAAACTTTTCATTGTAATAATTACTATTGCAATTCTGTTCTGGGTCTAGGTCTTTTCGTTTGTCATTTAATGACACTCAAAACAGCGATTCCTAAATGGGATAATAAATATTCACTGAATAAATTGTTTAAATTAATTTAGACGGGCGGAAGAAAACACGGACGCATTGTTAGATGGCGAAAAAGAATCTGACGGTGAAAATGATAAGAAGAAACAGCAGGACGATATAGATGAGACTGTAGCTAAATGTAAGTGAATTTCTTTTTATATTTTACTGATATTATCAAGTGTATTTAGTCTGAGGTTTGGCTATGATGAAAATTACTGTATTAATTCCCTAGTTAACACCTCCTAATTTAAAGGTGATTGAATCCATCATGGTTTGACTGGTTAGACGACATAACCGTCACACCAATCATGGCCTAATATCAACAGTTTTAATGACTTAAACATTCTCGTTTGGAGTGTAGTAAAGGATACATTTATGCATAACATTATAACTTAGCCGTTATGTGTAGCAACACCTCAGCGGCTGACATTACGTAAAACTAATCCTTTTTGGGATTGATTACTTATTAAAGATGTTACTTACCATCAAGTTGGTTCTTCAAGTCTTGTTTGCTGCTTCAATAATATAAAAAAAATCTAAATACATACACCCAAACATAGAAGCTCCTCCATTTCGAAGTCAGTTAAATACAAATAAACACCTGCAATTACAGTGTTAGCCCGCGCCGGCACGCACATGGAGCACACGATGGTCGGCGCGTACACCGCGCTGCTGCTCGGCCACTCCGCGGTGTGCGGCGCCCCGCTGCACCGCGCCGTGCGGGCGCGCGTGCCGCACTACGCGCCGCTGCTGCCCACGCTGCGCAAGTACTACACCTTCCTGTCGCTGACGGCCAGCGTGAGTACACGAGTGTTACGGTGTCCGCACAGTGCCCGCGCGTGCCGCACTACGCGCCGCTGCTGCCCACGCTGCGCAAGTACTACACCTTCCTGTCGCTGACAACTGCGGGAAAACTAGTAATTTTATATATAGTAAAAGTGACTAGTTTGACAGGAAAGTACAATCGCCTATTTAAAGCGCGAAGCAGCTACTGCTCTTCGCTAGAAGGGTTTAAACATCGGCTGATTGAGACGACCATCTTACTACTCAGGAGTGGCAACGCATTGGTGACTGGTTTCAAATAAAACTTCTCTTTTGTATGACGTTGACTACAGCTGCATCCAGTTGCGGCAGGTGACCACTTACCGACAGATAAAATGCGTGCTCGTTGGCTACTTCAACCTTATATGCTTACCTTTATGTGAGGCTGTCCAATTGTGGTTCAGTGTTATATTGAGAAAATGTATTATTTAAGATCATAATAGAGTTATGTGAACTCTCACTAAATTGCTATATAATACAATTTCCAGGGAGAAGCAGCGATAGTGGCGCACGTGAAAGCAACGCACCGGATCATCCAATTCATGGAGGCCAGCGACAAGGAGGACGCGGAGGCCACGCCCCCGGACCCCGCGCCTGCCGCCCCCTCCCCCGCCCCCGCTCCCGCGTACTCCGTCAACGCCTTCAGCCGCTACTACCAGACGTCGCCCTCGGACGTACCTCAGGACATGTCTCTAAGCAACCTCAACTATAGCATGAACTACAGCTCCTCAAGCTCCGATAGGATATCCTCCTCAATGGAGGTCGATAGCTACCATTGAATTTTTCTCGGTGAATAGTATGGAATAACTAATTAATTAATTTGGATAAGAGCACCGGTGACTATAATGCAACATTTTGATACCAGCGAGTAATCCACCGAGTGACTAGTCGAACAATGACAAGTATGTTAACGCCACGCACTAATGTAGACCTATAAACCCACATAATTCTCGATATTTGAGTATTTTGTGAGTTATTAGTGACTACCGAATACATCCGAGCAAGTTATTTACATTCTCTCATTCGCGCCTATTCGTCGGAACTCCAGCAGTATCTAAACGTTGCATGACAGTTTTTGTAGTGTTATCACAAACCACAGTTACATGTTGCCGGGGAGCTGCTCTGGTTTTGAGTGTAGACGCAACAGAATTCAATCTTTTACGAAACAAAGATAGTTGTAGCGAATAGCAAATAAATCCATGTTTTAATAACTTTTAAGTCCTAAATAATAGTAAGTTCTAAAACTGTTTTTTGAAATATATTAGCAGCTCCCAACCGATCTTTTTCTCAATCGATAGACTTGTATATAGTTATAGATAAATGCAACGGACTCGATCCTTGTATATTCATCCACTAGGACGCATGCCATTTCAGTAGATAAATTAATTTCGATAGGTGGTTGTTTTGTTACACGCGGTTATAATACCTCATCTCTATGTAATGATACTTCTTCCTTCTCTAAATCATTTTTGTAAATATAGTTTGCCATTGTTAAGAAGTAGATAGTCGCATTATTCATTAATATGGGTTATGACATCTTAATTAAATTGAGATATTTCGAGTTTAAGCCATGTAAGTGGCAATACAAAAGTGCAAAAATAGTCGAATAAGTGTATTATAGATATTTACTTTACTTTATGTAAACATTGTGTCTGCACTTTTTGTATCATAGCGTTTCAAAGGGGTTGAAAATTACCGAGTATTGTTTTAAAGAGGCACAATTCTTATTGTAAATAAATTATAGCTAGTGTTAATAGTTCGGTCTGTTGAGTTAAAGTAGTATAGACAAGGTTCATTAATCCAAATACATGAGATATGCTATTTCAGATTTAGATTCGGATTATTTTTTGCTAGATTATTTGACCTAGTAATTAATGGATGTCGGGTTTCGCAAGCAGTTGTACATTTGTTCCGTTTTAGAATCTCATAAAATTCACAAAATATAGTAATTTCCACAAATTGCTGAACAAAACAATAAAATTGTAGTTAAAAGTTTGTAAGAACAGTAATCATGCCATAAAAATAAATATGTAATCCACATATTTCATTTCAGATTTATGTTTCCTATCATGCAATATATTTTCATGAAAATCAATAATACGTAATAACGGGCGCCTTATGTTGCTTATTATACCTTTGTCTATTTTGGATGCGGACGCGACGTCCATTTTTAGTAGGCCATTAAATATAATAGTTTGCAATAGGTGTTACAAAGCATATTACGTGTAGTATCATTGTATTCGCTAATTTGTTGCCATGCAGATGTTACATCTTAAAATTAACTACTTTACATTACTTAAAGATATTACATTTAATGCACAACTATTTCGATAACTAATATAATAATAACAATACATTGTAACATAATATTGGTAAAGTAACGTTGATTCAATTGAAATAAACAATAAATATCGTTGTTAGTGTCCGACCGAAGGTGTGATTCTGGCCGAAGCCGAAGCCGATTGTTCGGTAATCACCACAACCTGCGGCCGAATGCGAAGGTTTGAAATGTCTAAGAAATTCGGTTTAAGATTGCCTAAAATGAATACTGTAACGATTTGAATTAAACCTGTTATGTTAATTTTATAAAAACAAGTTCTAGAACTGATTAAAATTACTATATATCTTGTCAAAAATTATAAAATTATGAAAAAAACGAAGTATCGATACAATTCGCGGCGCAAGCCCACAACGGACAGTGTGTGTGCCTTTTGAGATTCAACATCTCCGTCACAATCTCGCGGATTCGTAAAAGATTACTCGATTTTGATGTTTGCGAGAAACCTTTGGCTTCGGCCGTACTTCAGCCCATTTTGGCCGAAGCCGAAGGTTTTCCAAAAGGTAGGATTTTTGCCCGAAGGAAGCCGAAGCTTCGGTCGGACACTAGTCGTTGTCCTTGTTACAATATCAAAATAAAACTAAATTCGAACCAGATTTTACGATAATATTTATGTGAATTATTATTTTGTGTATAATGTCATGAACTCACTAAACCAATAAAGGTAGTGAAGTAAACATTTTTTTTCTTAAATAATAAATGTAGTTACAATTTTTAATATCTTTTGGTGTTATCAAGAGAAACTCTTATACACATAATAACAGTTGTTCTGATACTTTATTATAGATGTCTACTGTCTAATACTACCAAAACTACGAATATACATGTTGTTAGATGTGATTTTTTATATATTTACATATGCGACTACTTCAGAAATGTAAAAGGAAAGTACGTATTACGTAGCACATAGGATTGTACGAATGTTTGTCTTCATCTTTTCATCCTTAAAAATTGGAAACTTTACAGATGAATTTTAATACTATAAAATTTTAATGTATGACTGAACTCGCATTTTAACATGGAAACTTATTTAAACCTTTATACTTATAATTTTAATAAGTTCATACCTAATTATTATTTTTTTGGACTTGGGTTACGTTTAGGCAAGTGACTTATAAATTGATTTTCTTACCTTTTTTGTCGGAAATATACATACTCCATAAAGCCGAATTATATTTTTTTAGGACGACGACGCCCAATAATCTATTATGAAATATTAAAACAAAATGTACAAATACTAACATGTCGTTAGACGTTGGTAACAGAGAGAATGATTACTTATATGCTTAAATATTAATAAATAGGATGGTCTATTTAATGTTGGACTTTTAATTAATAGCTTGTAGGGACTAATATTATGAGTTTCATAATAATTTTATATTAGTTCATACTTATAAAAGACTTGGAAATCTGACTGATCATTATTTTACAAATTCCAATGTTTACGTTTCAACAATTCTCAAATTTGTCTCTCTATAAATTGGTTTACATGTTTATTAAAAACATGCAATATTTGCACACTCGATTGGTGATTTCAATTTACTAGGGCCCCTTCGTCACTCTTATTTAATATATCATATT
>DWLZ01000172.1:0-12563 GCA_018251995.1 Urbanus velinus | reverse complement strand
TTTCATATGCATTAAGTAAAAAATTGTTATTTTGAAATCACAAACAGACACTTCAATTTTATTTATCTGTATAGATTTCGTGCTTAGGAGATTTTCGGAATGAAAAGTCTTATGGCGTTACGCGTGAATTCCAACAATTTTAGAACAGCCGGCTTTGATGTCATGTATGTGGGTACAAGCAGACAACACTTATTTAAGAAATTTATGTACCTAAACGTTTAGGTATATAAAAGTGCATAGACAGTGTAAAAACTGCAGTAATTTTAAAACGACTTCACAAAAAGAAGCTTTTCAATTCGGTTTTATTTTTGAGTCACAGACAGACCCTTCATATTCCATTCAAAATATTAAGGAGTACCTAAATAGTAAGATTTTGTCTAATATATTATATATATTATAGCCATCAGTCCTTGAGTGCTAAAGGAATCCTCTGATGTAGCAATTTCTAGATTTCGCGACCTAGTAAGATTGGTATGAGATTAATTACATTTAATTGACCTCATTCCGACCGATGGAACGATTTCAAGTAAGGAAGAGACATTCCGGATTACGAAGACTATAGACTGCTAAAAGTAGGTACTTGTAGGTGATAATATATTATGACATGACTCTATTATCATTTATGAATCTATTTTTTATTTATTATGCTAACATAATTAGATCGGTTAATTATAAACTAGGTTAATTAAGTAAGTAATTATAAAAATATCAGTTGCGGTTTATATATTTTATTTCGATAGAAAAAACGGGTCAAACTACATTTATTTTAACTAAATTATTGCATAAAGGAAATTAAGCAGAAAATAATATAATTTTATAGTGAAAATTGTATATAGCAATCAACAAGCAAAAATTACAAAAAATCTTTCAAACTACGCTGAAAAACAAAGAACAGATAAATAAAAATCAAAGATTCTTACAGATTCTTACAAATTACTCTTAAAATCAGTAGTTTTCTAAGACAATTAAAAACGCTCTAAAAACAGTATCTTGCCAAACTATTGCCCAAAATCGCGTAAGTACGTTTAACAAATCCGCTGAACCGAATCGCCCTTCGATTTTTTGTCCCTGTATTGTCTCCCCAAATGCGTTTCTCTATGTCAGCACGTCAGGTCGTCGACCCGCGGAAGTAGGTCACACCGCCTTTACGCGTATTTATAGCCAATGGACAACGAGTGACACCGGTCGAGAATAGGAAATAGTTTAACAGAGAGTACATTATTGTTGGCAATAAGAAAAGTTTTTCGATAGGTACGTGATATTATTACGATAATAACCTATGCGATAAATCAGTGTAGTTACTAAGTTCTGTATATCGCCTAAAAAAAAACAAAAAAAAGGTTAAAAGATTTGTGGTTAGTTCTTGTTTAATTAAATTTGTTACTATCTCTTTAGATATTAACAAATTAGTTACTTAAAATAGGCACCTATCAGATTAGTTACTTAAAATAGGAACTACATAGAGTTCTACGAACTTTAGTACTTGCTCCCTCTTCTTTTCGTTGTAAGTAGCTGATCCCCGCGGTTTCACCGAGTTTAAAAAGTAAAAAAGAATAAATATTTAAATGTAAATGTCATCCTGCACTCCCGCGACGGTGTGCATGCGCGCGGAGCGCGCGCTACAGGATTTTTCAAAAATTAAAGTAGTTATGCCTTAGACCTTCAGCTATCTTCCAGTGAAAGTCCCGTCAAAATCGGTCCCGCCGTTTAGAAGATTACCTCAGCCAAACAGACAGAAAGACAGACAAAAAAAAATTAATTGCATTTTCGTTATAAGTATCGTGTATACTGAGTAAAAAATTGTTATTTAAAATCACAAACAGATACCTACTTCAATTTTTTTTATTTGCATGGATAAAAAAAATATGTATTCCAAAAAAATTAAACTATGTGAGAGAGAATATTTGACTATTAGTAATTCAGCCAATTCAATTAATTTATTCAATATTGACTATTAGTAATTTAGCCATACAAAGTAATATTCGAGATCCACTTATAGAGCTTAAATAATTATAGAAAATGCTTTATATTGAGCTTTTTATTAACGAAACCATAGCATTTTAAAAGAGATAACCTACTGATCTTCTTCTACTATGTGACTTTGTTATGCAACAAGGAACCATCTAATTGCCATAAGCCAGCCCATAAAGGTCGGTTAGGAAGTCAGCTAATAGGGTTAAGTGTAAAATACGTAGGAAGACCATAATCATACACTATGAAATTGAATGACTGATTGTCTGGTAAATTGAGCTTTATTACGAAAAATAAGAACTAGGCCAACAGGATTTTTTTCCTTTTCTTTTATAAAATATATTTCCTTTTTCACTATCACTACATAGTATAAAACAAAGTCGCTTTCTCTGTCCCTATGTCCCTATGTATGCTTTAATCTTTAAAACGACTCAAGGGATTTTGATGCGGTTTTTTTAATAGATAGAGTTTGAAGAGGAAGGTTTATATGTATAATAACATCAGTTTTTCTGTACTATATTTAGCATCAGCATTGCACCCGTGTGAATCCGGGGCGGGTCGCTAGTATAGGATATAACAAAGTCGCTTTTCGCTGTTTGTCCCTATATAAAATTTAAAACTACGCAACGGAAGGAGAAGTCTGCAACGGAAGCAAAAGCTTGTTTAATTATAATTTAAAATAGTGTTTAATCAGAATCCTTTCTTGGTCGTTTTGGATCGGCTTGGGATGTACCACCACCACAACGTTTTTTGTCTAATAACTGCAATACTTATTAAGCGTTGCTGCTTTTTGGTTAAAATTGAATGAGACATACTTTTGTGAGGCGTTTTAACTTAGTCCTCAGGGGCAGCAACTTTCAAGATCTTATCTCAGGTTGGTTACATAGTTAGTCCATGGATACTATACCTTCCTATCAGATGGAATCCAGTCCATTTGTCAGTCCTTGAGTATAAACAATCTGATAAAATTATTATATTTTGCTTACATATCGATTATAAGTAAATATTTAAACTTCAATTCAGTTCAAACTGAATTCTACATCTAATTAACTCACACAATAATGCTATCATCATCATCATCATCATCAACCCATTATTGTCCTACTGCTGGGCACGGGTCTCCTCTCAGTGAGAGGGATTTTTAGGCCTTAGTTCACCGCGCTGGCCAATTGCGAATTGGTAAACTTCACACACCTTTGAGAACTTTTTTTTAAGAACTCTCAGATGTGCAGGTTTCCTCACGATGTTTTCCTTCGCAGTAAAGCAAGTGATAATAATTTGTAATACGCACATAAATCAGAGGGGCTTGCCCAGGATTTGAACCTCGGACCCCTCGATTGAGTGGCCAAGTTTCAACCATTGGGCTATCACTGCTATACCTACTTATAATAACAAAATTAAAAACATTAACATTTTTACTAACGCATGTTACATTAATACTTACATGCATCTTTAGACGTCCTTTCAGAATAATATTGGTAGGTGTGATGTTTTTTGTTCTCTGGCACTAGACGTCCTTAATAACTTCATCTTTGCAATAATTGCAGACCAAAACAATACAATGTAACTTCGTAAATCTAATAGACAGTCGAGGTTTTGTTTCCACGGGAACATATTAAGATAATTATTAGTCTTGTATATTTGTTCCCTTCTCTATTTTACTTTGCAATAATCACTCTCATAAATTGTTCAGAACAGTCAACGTTTAATTAGTTGTGACGTTTCTTATTAGCATTTTGTTAAGGAGCTTTGTATGACTGTCTCGTGGATTTCAGCCTAGTCTACATTTTGTAACTGATTGTTTGTTATAATAATAAGTTCGATATCTTCTTTGTTTATTGTAAATAACCGCAATTTATAGCGCTATCTATTAGCATAATCGAAATTAGGAATACTTTTCTAATCTACATTCTTAGGTGCATAACCTTTTAGTACCTAACGTCGAAGTTTTTGCGTCTTTCGATATAACTGTTGCGAAACATCATGTTTTTTTCTTTGAAAAAAATATATTTTTTATTGAAATTGCAATTGAAAGTTTACAAAGACAACAGAGACAACAAGAGTTTAATTATATTACGGAACAGGGAACAAAAGTTCTGTCCCCCGCATTTCTATGATTTGGATTTCGAATAATATTAGGAACTAGCTGAACCACGCGGTTTTACCCGCGTTTAAAAAGTAAAGAAGAATACATATTCAAACATAAATTTCATCCCGCTCTCCCGCGACGGCGTGCACATGCGCGTGGAGCGCTCGCTAATAGACTTTTCAAAAATTAAAGTACAAATGTTACGCCTTAAACCTTCAGCTATCTTCCAGTGAAAGTCCCGACAAAATCGGCCCAGCCGTTTATAAGATTAGCTCAGCCAAACAGACAGACAGACAGACAATTTTTTTCTTACTGATTATATAAAAAGGATATGATATCCGCTTAAAAACCATAACTGTTTAAATTTCTATAAACCAAATAAATAAAAAATAAAATTAATAGTAGCGTAGCAAAATCATTGACTATGCGACACATTTTGTGATATTAGTGGCTTACACAGGGTCTATCTATTTTGACCTGTTACCCATTTTACTGACCCTTCACACCACATAGAATTCATCCACTACCAACAAATTAAATGTCGGGTCCCGTATAGAGGTCAAATTAAATCAGTGGTCAGAAGGGTAGTAAATATCCGCCAGTCACTATGTGTTTTGTTTACGATCGAGGTCGTGCTGAGGCTCATAGCCATCAATCTGAAATAGGTTTGCGAATAAATTCGGGAAGTTTGTTGAGGGAATCGGTCCCAAGGGATAGGAACGGCAGAAGTAATACTTGGATGGTAAAAATACTGGGGAGATATTTAAATGACATCCCTAACGCTGAAAGAATTTACACAACAATATTAGAAAAATCAATGTGTACTGTTGCAATCATTGTATTTGCATTGTTTAGATATACCGATTTTATTATTGAGATGTTGTATTATGGTAATATATATTAAGAAATATTTAATCTAAATATATAAATTTTGACGACCCGCGTAGCGGAGCGGTTACCATAATATCGATCTGACGCGCAGTGGGTCCCGGGTTCGATTCCCGGCCAGACAGATATCTGAATGATAAATTTAGATTTCTATCTGGGTTTGGGTGTTTGTTTATGTATCTGTCTTTGTGTCCATAGCACCCCCGATACAGGAGAAAATCCTCCTGTGGGGCTATTAGTGTAGAAAGCGTCTTTACCTTTATATATTTACCTTTATATCTTTACCTTTATATATTTATTCTATTTGGCTGATTCAGGTCAGTGAATCTCTAAATTCATGAAATTATCTCCCTAATACTAACGGTTTTGCTATTTTTATTTTATAAGTTGTTATTTACTGAAATACCTACACCTATAACTCCTAAATTTCATGCATTTTCATTTCATTTTTTTTTCCCGAAACAGTTTCATATATTAGGTAGGTTTCCATTCGTTTTAATTTTAGGACATAGGTATGCCAGTTTACCTTAAAATCGGAATTGAAAACATTTCTCATAATAGTTGCTGCTCTTTTTTACAGAAATAGATATACATAAATCGGATGGGTGCTGGTCTGAATGGGTGGAAGTTTGGGATGGATACATGCCCAACGCGCCAGTGCTGACTCGCATATGTGGCTCCGGGAAAGGCCCAATCATGAGGTCCACTGGCTCCAGGCTCACTGTGGTCTACCAACCTGGACCCAGGTCCAAACCGCATAGAGGATTCCGAGCGCATTATGAAGGTAAGTTTTGTGCTATAAAGTACAATTCTATGGATGTTTATGCCTTTTTTGATGCAGTTCAAACGTCATTATTATCTAAGAAATACAAATTTTTAAAATGGCATGCTATAGATGAAAAGTAATGGTTAGAAACCCCGTAAGACTCACTACATATCTAAATTGTGAAGACCATAAAAATTGTAAACTTGATATTAGGATGGAAATACTTACATGAGAAAATTATAGTAGGCTTTTTTTGTATAACATGTAAGTAGCAAACGAGCATGCAGTTCACCTGATCGTAAGTGGCTTCTGCCGCCCATGGACGTTTATAATCAACCCCAAATAAAGACAGAGTCTTACCTGAGGTTGATTACAAATGCGTTGCTACCCCTGAGGACTGACTAAGTTGGAACGCCTCGGATAAGTTTGCCTCCCTGACCACACCCTTCAAACCAGAATACAGCAGAGCTTAACACTGCCGTTATAAGATAGAAAGGTTGTAGAAAGAGGTGTGACGGTGGTGCCGCCGGAGTCGAACCACAGGGGGTACGAATCGAACCACCTTCAAAAAGATAAGAAAAAAGATGTACAACTTAATCATGTTTCTATTTAAAAAATAAATGAAGGCTTGTTTAAAATAAAAATGGACGTTCATTATAACTCTGTTTAAAATAAAATTATTCAACTCGCTTCGCATAACGAATTTCATACTTAATTCAATTAAATGGTCCGCGCGAATGAATCGAAGTTTGTTTTCGGGATTAACGGTTACTTCGTGGGTGCAAATTGGATTTATCTGAACTTCTGTTGGCTTTCGACCTATTATTAAAGGTCAGTGAGTTACTAATTATACAGGTGATGTTCAGAATTTATCTCTAAGCTCTTCATTAAGAAAGAAAGTTAGATTCTATTCCGAGTACCTAATGAAATATATTTACGATCATACTCATCATGATTTTTTTTTGTATCATTCAGTGAAGTGACATCATCATCGGCATAGTCAGCATCGTCATCATTTTCAACTTTGTTCATCATCACTTCGTATTGTCATTAACACTTTTCCCTTTTTTATTAACATTGCCGTATTAACCTAATGTTGCCTTTATCATTGTCATTATTATAATTAATAATATTTATTCGAATAAACTTATATTTTGCTTGATGGCACATACGAGTACGCTTAAGTATATTTATTAGTATTATGTCTTTTCAGCGGTTTGTGGTGGTGATATCAAAGTGGACAGCAGTGGTCATCTAGAGTCTCCCAACTATCCTGATGATTACCAGCCCAATAAATTTTGCGTTTGGAAACTTTCTGTACCGCAAGTAAGTAATTAAAAGAAAATTTATCGATATAGAATTCTGTCTAAACTTGGAACATCAACTACCTATCACAGCTAAATAAGTTTCAAGCTAAAGAAATGGTGTACCTTCATTCGTAATCTTGAACTTTTTTGCCAACAACTATGTTTGTACGGATATAAGTACCTACGAGAGAAATTATATTGCTTACAATGGACTGTTGTATTGAAACAAAATATAATAATATCCACAAAACACACTTGATGGCGTTCGTTGTTGAATTCTTTTTTTTATAACATGTGAGTAGCAAACGAGCTTGCAGTCCACCTGATGGTAAGTGGCTACTGCCGCCCACGAACATTTGTAATCAACCCTAGATATGATCACGGTCATACCTGAGGTTGACCACAGATGCATTGCTACCCTTGAGGATTGAGATGGAACGCCTCAGATAAGTTTGTCTCCCTGACCACACCCTTCAAGCCAGAACATAGCAGCGCTGAACACTGCTTTTATAAGGCAGAAATAGGTGTGGCGGTGGTGCCGCTGGAGTCGAACTACATGGGGTTCTACCACCTTCAAAAACTATTAAAACTAAACCTATGAAATCTGTGATCATCCTCTTCTACTATTTCAGGACTACCAAGTAGCCCTTCGGTTCCATTCATTCGAAGTGGAGAACCATGACACGTGCAACTACGACAAGGTTCAGGTGCGAGACGGAGACGCCATGGACAGCCCGCTCATCGGCATGTTCTGTGGACACAAGATCCCGCCTGATATCAGGTATGGCAAAAGTTGAACGTGATTGGTACAATTGTGTAACTTTATGAGGAAAATCTGTAGCTGGAGCTCAGATAAATAAAATAGGTAGATTACTCACTGCCTTGTATTTGAGTGAAGCCAAAAAAAACACGCTACTTTCATGTATTTATACGCACACACTTAGACAAAACTAGCGTGGTTTCATGTCAGCACCTTTGTATATTTACCCTCACATAATCACTTTTATAGCCCAACCATTTTAAAAAGGGCGTCATTTTTTTGTTAGTAATGATAGATCTACCTACTTTATTTATCTGAGAGTTGGAGCTGAAGTTTCATTCAAATTTTGTATATTTCCTGATCCGATGTATGGATGCCAGTTTCGGATTAATTTGTCGAATAATAAGGTTATTGAGCATTTTTCAGCTTAACATAAATCGGAATTGAAACCATATAGGGTAACTATAAATGCGCGGAAGATGTTTTATTAAATTATAACTGGAAGTGCTAGAAGTTCTTTGTGCATTTTCCACTTTACTGAGACGACCAAAAACTAAGTGAATGTTTCATTGAAAATTTCGAAGAAGAAGAATAAGAAAATATCGAAGACAGACCATAGCTCAAGAAATTGCTTAAACTTCTAGTTTACATTTCTGACCTGAGTTAGTAATACCCTGAGACAGACTAAATCTGTGGTAACCAGCATGGAAGACCGTAGAAACATATTTCATTATGAGAGCTTCCTGGTTGGTCTTAGGTTTGGATGATAGGTAGGTCTTAGGCTTGGTTTTAGTAGGAAAAAAAATAAAAAAAAATTGACGAAAAACGTTTTTTTTCCATTTCAGATCAACATCAAACAAGTTGCTAGTGATCTTCGAGTCAGACAGCTCAGTACAGAAAGCTGGTTTCTCCGCCACCTTCATGAAGGAGTTCGACGAATGTGCCTCAATAGATCATGGATGCAGCCATTCTTGTGTCAACACCCTGGGTGGATATGAATGTACCTGCGATATTGGATATGAGCTGCATTCTGATGGGAAGAAATGTGAAAGTAAGTTTCGCGCTACTTGTTGCATTATAGGGAAGACACGACTCTTTCATTAATTTAACATGTTATTTTAATTTCATTAGAAATCAATATCGTCATTAGTATTTAAATGGATGACACCTAGTAGTCAATATGCAATAATGTAGATATTTTATACAAAACAATTCTTAAATAACAACACACTTAAACACTTAAATATTAACACACTGACCTTACACAAGATTTAATTAGACGTCCCACGAACGAACAAAATAAACTTCTCTATGTTTTGAAGGTGGTAGAACTCTATGTAGTTCGATTCTCGCGGCACCACCGCCACACCTATTTCTGCCTTATAACAGCAGTGCTTATGCTGTGTTCTGGTTTGGTTAGTGTGGTGGTGTGGTTAGTGTGACATACCTATCCGAGGCGTTCCAGCTCAGTCCTCAGGAGTAGCAACGCATCTGTGATCAATCTTATGTAGGTACCTTGATCTTATCTGGGGTTGATTACAGATGTCCATGGGCGGCAGTGGTCACTTACCATCAGGTGGACTGCATGCTCGTTTGCTACTTCGATCACAAATATAAATTTAAAAAAAAAGTACGTACGCAGTATACTTACCTACCACGAAGACTGCATGCTCGTTGATAAAAAAGAAAAGTACGCGACAAGTATAAATGAACTGTTTATTTTATTTAAGTTCTCCAAATTATCGTAGTTTTATTACGTTTTTACGGCAAATCGCGAGTATTGCCTCAAGTGCGCGTCACTATCGCTCCAATCGTACAAATCATAGAAATGCCTAGTGCTCGTACAGTGAAGAGCATGAGCGGAAGACTGAGCGGGAGCGGGAGCGGTAGGAGTTAGAATATAGATACAAGTGATGAGCGTGGTAAGTAGCCATCATTTGGTTCGACTCCAGCGGTAACACCGCTACAACTATTTCTGCTTTATAACAGTAGTGTTCAGCGTTGCTGAGTTCTGGCTTGAAAGGTGTGGTAAGAGAGACATACATAGTCGAGGCGATCTAACTTAGTCCTGTGATCTTATCTGGGTTGATTATAGAAGTCTATGGGCGGCAGTGCCTACTTACCTCATTCCTGCATGCTCGTTTGCTACTTCCATTATATAAAAACCTTTAATTAACCCTTAACATGAGTTGGAGCCCGGCCTGATGTAGGTTGTAGATTTTCTATCGTCGTCTCGTCTAAATACCTCCTTGACTACATCCATCAAACTAAAACACAGCCATAGACAATGTTTTTGAGTAAAAATTGATGAGCAGTGGGGTCTCAGTAATCGGATTACCCAGAGGTACATATTTCGCGCCCGTGCCCGCGCCCGCGTCCGCTACCGCTAGGTACCGTGCCCAACCCTAACAAAGCTTTACGATGTAAACGAACATGATTTTTGTTATTAATAGTGACGTACGCTCGTGAAAATACCGGTTTATTGTTTACTTTAGGCCCTTTGTGCGTGAATTCGGCGTGTTTATTTACTTTAGTGAAGTACTTCGCTTAATACGTTTTTCTTTTCGCTAAAGATTTGTTTATAGTGGCGCGTGTAAACAAGAATAGCGGAAAGTTATCGCTGATTGTATGACTATCTAATATTTTGTAATAAATTAATTATTTTACTTCGAAAACAAATAAATTGTATTCTATTTTTTAAGTAGATAAAGAGGGAACTTTGTTTTTATTTCCAAAATACCTATGATTCTAAAAAATAAAGAACCATCTAAAAATGCACACATAGCCCGGGCTTTAAGAATGTTTAAATTTTTTTTTTAAAACAATTTTTTTTTTTGCTTTCATTTAAACGGAGCACAATATGAAGGGTCTTAATAAAACCTATTGGCCATTATGACGATTAAAGCTATGGTAGAAAAACAGGTTCTAATTGACGTCATTAGGCGCAGTCTAGCTTAAAATTGGGTAATTTTTCTTTGTTAACATTCCACTGATAAACTAAACAAGTTTTACTTTTTATCAAGATTGATATTTTACATTGAAATAAAAAAAACATAGTTTAAATTAATTATACCCTCAGATTGGTTCATTTTTATTTAATAAAAATATCATGTTTTCATGCAATAATGTATGTAATAATGATATTATGATTGTGAGATAATCTTGTTATCATCAGTGGCTACTTGGCGATAGATGGCGAGATTATTAACTTCTATTTCGGTTTAACTTTTTCTCATTACATTAGATTAATTTAATACACTATTAAATTATAACTCGTACATCACAGAATTTTAGTGTAACTAGAATTCAATCATCACTTTTGTCTGTACAAATCAGCATAAGGATTTTAAAAATAATTTGCAAAGTATGTTACATATCTCAAGACGAAGGATTTAATTGCGAAATATCCAACAGTTAATTCCAGTAATTCCAATATGACAGCACGACGTAGCAAAGAATCGCCGTGACACATGGAGGCGGAACAAAGGTCGTTCAAAGAGCGTCCCCTTACTAAATTGACATAATTTTCCACACGAAAAATTCCTGTGATCCCTTTTACATTGTTCAAATTTTATTGTAACAGAACTGAGGTTAGGATTGTGCATACTGATAGCTAAGGCTATCAGGCTGGCGAGGCGAGGCTGTTAATTTACATAATATGTACCTAAAAAAGCGGAAGGTGACTGACTGACAAAGTACAGCTGTAACCGCTGAATCTATAAGCCAGAATTTTTGGTGTCTTTACATAGCGAAAATTAACATTGAGATAGGAAACCTGGAATTTCTGTCTGAAGGGATAATTACATGTGATATGCAAGATGCGTTTACACTTATTGCTGCTCGTCTAACGTATCTAAGACTGTCGTTAGTAGGAAGACTAATTCTATACCGCAACCCTTTTTATGTCCTACTGCTGGGCACGGGTCTTCTCCCACAACTGAGAGAGGCTTAATCCTATTTAGGGTTGCATAATATTGAAGTCTATAGGTGGCAGGAATTACTTACAAGTACTTTTACTAAAATATGCTCATTTTCTCTATCTCTTATATTTTAATTCTATAAATTTATTTATTAGGAAAATTTACAGCGTATTCTTAATAATGTAAGTATGCACTATTGTAATAAAAGCCAAGCCAATTATAAGTTTTTAGGTATAAAATAAAACAGGTAACTTACGCTATAATTATAATGTATACACAGCATCGCTTGCAGTGGAAGTCTGCCTCATCACATACCTCTCGCCGGGAATCTCTCGGAGTGTAAAACGTTAATTACTTTACAGCGGGAATGTACCGGATTTTTGGGATGGCTCCCTGGATAACGATATCCAAGTCTTTTTGATATAACCGTTTCCTTTGGAACGATATTAATCGTCATTGCACCTGTTATTTTTTTATAAAATGGAAGTAGCACACGTTGGCATCCAACTGATGGAATGATATCACTGCTCCTAATGGATCTGTAAAATTGTGACTGATCTGTAAATTAGTCATGCGTATACATACTCAGTGGTGGATTTGCAGTCTTGGCCGCCCCTTTTAAATATTTAGGTCCTTTGAGTTACTTCTTATCAGTAATTTTTTTTCGAGATCGAGTTGAAGAGTTTATAGAATAGAGTATTTAAGATGTATTTATTTATTGAGTTATCACCGAAAATACTTATATTTTGTATGTAGTATCTTACTTTTAATGTGGTATGAAAATATGATGACAAAACTGATGTTACAGGATAGATACCTACTTAAATTGGTAACTTTCTAATTACTTGCAAGAAAATGAAAA
>DWLZ01000171.1:0-12566 GCA_018251995.1 Urbanus velinus | reverse complement strand
AGTTATCAAAGAGTATTATCGCGGCAGTTGGTTACATGAAATGAAAGTCTACTCTAAACTTAAACAAAGACTTCAATCCGAGTTGATTGCTATGTCGCCAAAACATTACTGGTAAGTATTAAAATGAGATGAATACAATTTCAAAAAGAATTAAATGTAATTTAACTAGTATGTCAAACTAAGAAACTTAAATTTTCAGGGCTGTCTCAGAAAGATCAATGGACAATGTGAAAAACTTTTTCAACATTGCTACAAAAAAGAACTTTTTCTATGCTGTACATATATTACAGGATGTAATTAAAACAGGGAATAAACTCATTGATAGACAAGAATGCACCAAGTAAGATTGTCTATTTATGTATATTTTTTATATTTTTTTCTTATTTTGTAATATGTATGTTTGTTTTTCAGACCATATACTTTAACTGAAATGTACTATTCAAAAGCCGTACTTCGCCAATTTATACATACATATCTCGCTGTTAAGTGGGTTAAGTCAAAAATGGAGCAGGACTTGCCTCCAGAGGTTGTGATAAACTTTTTCTTGCAGTGGATTGACCCTGCTAATCTATATTTGGATGATGAAGTGGATGTAAAGGTAATATGAAACTTTTATTTCATGTACATTGTATTGTTGACAACATTTGTATAGTTTCTATAGTGGTAGTGAAATCACAGCAGTGTTAAGCGCTGCTGTTGTCTAATTTGAAGGGAGTGGGTAAGGTAACATACTTATCTAAGGTGTTCTAACTTAGTTTTCAGGGGTAGCAATGCATCTGTAGTCAACCTAAGTTATAACTGATCTTAACTTAGTTTGATTTTAGATGTCAATGGGCGGCAGTGGCCACTTACCATCAGGTGGGCTGCATGCTCGTTTTGCTACTTTAATTTTATAAAAAGAAAAAAAGTTATGGTAAGTGAAACTAATGTGGTATAACATATAATAACAGAGTCCTGAAGATACTGAGTCTGATTCATATATTCTCTAAATAAAACTGTGGTAAGTTTTGTAATCTTTTAACTCCATCATCAGAAATTATCTAGTATTCAACAAAAAATTATTATACCTTTATATTAATTAAATTTGATTTTTTTTTTATTTAGATCAATAATCTTGTTGAGATGGTGAGAAAAGTAATGGAAAATGATAAAAAGGTTCCAAAAAAGCAATGCAGTGCAAAACAAATTATTTTAGCTGTATCCCATGTTATATACAAACAGAAGCGCATGGCTCTCACTTCAGCCACTGATGTGGACACTCTCAATATTTCCAAAGTAAGTCCTATACACTTCTTTCATTGGAACAATTAAATAATTGAAGAAACTCAGTTATAATCATAAAAAGAAATATAAGTGAATAACAATTTGTTTTGTTGAAATTTATGTAAAACAACATACCCAGTATAAAATCCCTACTAAAATCCATTCACCCTTTCTGGCCTTAGCCTGTTGTACTATAGAAGTATACATACACTTGAAATCTCCTGTGAGACAGACATTCTTTCATCAATCACATAAGGATTAAGCAGGTCACATTTTTTTCTTTTTGTTAGCCTTTGAATATGTAAAATCACAAACAAAATTACAAAGATTTCTTGAGATGATTTAGATCTTATCACCATATCAAAATGAGATCCTATAACACAAATCAAACCTATTTAGAGAATAGCTTATTCTCGGGCTGTATTTTATGTTTTTTTTCAGGTGATAGATAATAATTGTGGAAATGTGATAGTGGTCGCTACTATATATCAAGCAGTAGCTTCCCGATGTGGCGCCAGTTGTGAGCTAATTGTGTTCCCAAACCACTTGTTCCTGGAATGGAATGATCATAATATACCACAACTGTACAATATTGACCTTGCAACAGGCGAAATGCATCCAAAACGCCGTTGTCCTTTCGGCATGTCACAAAATAGTCGAGCGACGAAATATTCATACTGCCCAGATTCATTACTGCAGTATATATATTCGTCGTATCTTATTACTATGGGAGCAATTAGAAGCTGGTATATTTTTTATTTTATATTTAATCAAAATATAATAAATACAAGTCACATTTTTATAGCACATCTTATTTCTTGATTAATTCTTAAATCTCAAAAAGATTATATGTGATTATTATATTTAGTTATTTTTAATCAATACAGGAACACACAAAATGCTATGCATTTATTAGACTTCTTAGGTACAGAAAATGAGCGTACTCTATTCAAGTACAACCCATATGAAAACCATTATACTTATTTAATGAAGCAAGCCACTCCACTGATACAATGTGATATCCTCGATCTTAAACAGGTAAAGAAATTATTTAAAAAAGTATATGACTTTACTGAGATTTAATACAAGGATCCTAAATTTAATATAAGTAAATGCTTGTTTCTTTCAGCTATCAGATGACCATATTCGACTAATGATGTCATTAGTCAATTTGAATAAGAATCTTGAAGTACCTACTAAGAATGTAAGTTATACGTAATTAGTTTTAAGTAGCTGGTGATCAACATGTTTCATTGTACACTTTTTGTTTGCTCTGTAATATTGTTTTAATTAATCGATAATCGATTTGAACTAGACCTTCATCATCTGCTAAATACAGTGATATGGTAATTATAAAATCATTCCTTGTAATCCATATACCTACGTGTTCCGTAATTTAACGATAAAAATCGTAAAAAAAATAGACAACTCGCTTATCATGCTTCTATCCTCCTCCTGCCTTGTGACGGATTTATTGGTGTCAACTGAAGAGTTATACTATGTACCTATACCTTCTGGCTCCAACATACGATCTGCTTCAAATTCCAATGGCATCATCCCATTATTCCGTATGCATTATAGAAGTTGATCTAAGTAGAATTCAACTTAATTTATCGATTTATTAAATCAATTCAAACATGCCATGCCATTTTGTTTGATACATTTTTTGTACCCTTTATATGTATTATCGATTTTCAAAGTATATTTACTGTAATGTACGGTAGATGTATAATGTCGATAGACAATTAATGTTCTCGGCGGTATGTTTCAATCAGTCACGAATCATGATATAAACGTTCCTTGCAATCGATTTGTCTGACTTTTGATTAATTATCAATATGAGCGACTGTGATCACGTAATTTGGTGTGGAACTACTGTGTCTTGAAGCTGTTGACGAATTAACAAACTATACGTACTATGATAAGAGGCTTATTTTAACTATTTGTGTACCTATTCGTATAGAGACGAAATGGGAACAAAATGCGTAAACACTAATTTATATCATAGGCTATTTTGAGCATATGCCACGTACCTTACCTAATAATATTTGGCATAATTGTGTTTTGATTTTGGTATAACTAACGACACGCTGTAATGCTTCCTGCATTGTAATTGTACCTACTCTGTTCTGACCATACCATCAAGCAGGGTGGTGCGCTTTTTAACTCCTATTAGCTAATTAAACGTAATGATCTTATGGTACCTACACGTAGTGTTTAGGAGCCTTTAGAATTGACAATGAATTCGTTATTTTTCAGAAAATTGCCAAACGACATGTCAGCAATGTAAAATTTGCCGTTGGAATGATTTGTTATCATAAAAGATACGATTATGTTTGTATTATACGAGGCTGGGACCTTACAGGTTGTCAACTCCATTTTCCACTGGATGATTTATATTTCGGTCGCAACCAACCCTTCTACTATATTACTGCGGCTGACCAGTCTGAAAGATATGTGGCCCAAGGTTTAGTATACATATTGTTTAAGTTCTATACACAAACTATTTTTTCTCGTCCTTCTTTTAAAACAATGTCTTGTCGAAGAACTACTATGGAGCACATGAAATGTGACGTAAAGCGGGTATGGGGCATGGAATTGTTGATTATTATTATTAATTGCTGCGACCCCTAACAGAGTTTACGCTCGTAGTTTTTTAAGAATACGATAATGCTGGCATAATATGTTCAAACTCATGATTTAGGAATAGACAGCCATCGCTTCTTTAGGTAAGAACAAAATCGCATTCCTAATAGGTATAACAGTTTGGTACCTAGGTACCTTAAGTGTCTGCTAAATAGTTAATGTTATCAATAACATCTTCGATCAAACAACATTATACATAGTACAATATTGTAGGAATGTTATGTTATGTTAATCTCCCTGCCTGCGAAGTCATTTTATTTGCGAAACAAAGACCACAGCATAGGTACGTACAGTAAAACATAGAATAAAATTCATGAAATGATCGACATTTTTAACGGACATTAACATCGGACACGCTAGGGACAGATGCGTGCCTTGCCGATCAATAACAAAGCAATTAATAGATTCCTCGATGATGACATTGTTACTGATAGAATTTAATGTATTTATAAACGCGAGTAATTTAATGTCACCTCTCTAGCATAATTTATTAATTACTTTAAGAGGTTAATATATCCTGTTTAGATATAGCTATACAGCGTATCAATAAATTGAGATATTTTTTTGCAGAAAATTTGATGGAGTTAGTGCGACCTACGCGTTTGTACCACCTAGAACATCAAATATCTCGAGACTTTACTCACTTTGATGGCTTCGCTTACGTTCTCAATGACGAGAAGAGAATAGAGTACCCCGAAGACGAGCCTATTATTCAAATGTTCAGAACACAATGTGAACAAAAACTTAATAATGTTTGAAAATATATAGTATACAAGGTATAATTATGTATTGTGAATATTGAATATAGTCTATAATAAAGTAAGCATAACCATACAGCATCTTTTATTTTTCATTCATACTAACTTAAAAACTGTTTAATACAATCGTCTATCAGCAATTTACCCCTTAAATATTAGATTTTCAAGAATCCTTAGTGCACATTCACGTCCTATTATCTATCAATACGTAGAAAATGTAGAAAAGGTACGTTTGGCTGCTTGTAGAGTGAAATGCTGTCCAAGATGTAGTACCCTATTTAGAAGTCTTGTATTCACCTTGGCCTTTTGAATTCACTGATGTTAAATGATTTTAAATATATAATCGCTTCAGTTAGCGTTCTTCGGAGGTTAAAGGGCTTGCTTAGTATTAGACATATCTATAGGTATTAATAGAAACCTGAATAATTTTTAATCATTCATCCATAGTAAATTGTAACAATTACTTTATTAATATAGAGATAGACAGAGACGAAATCTAGTCTTTTTATCAAATGTCTCAGTTATTTTGCGCCGCCATTAAGATATTGACTGACCTAATGACCTATAATCCTAACGTCAGATCAGTCGGTCTCGTGGTAGTATTTTTAGTTACAGGAGCTAAATATGATTGTAATTTCGTTTTAGACAATTTCACAAAGGTCAATAGCGGTCTTATGCCAACGTTATCAAACTTTCGTGGTTGCATCAATGCACATACCAATTCATATATTTCATATACCTAGTCAATGGCTTCCTCCCAATAATCAGCAGAAAGCTCAAGCAACCAGAACTATTCCCTAAAATCCCCGGCTATAGGGCCACTCACATACCATCATTCTATACTTTTCCTGTAAAAAAAAGCCACACATCCGGGTCGCCGAAAGACGGCAGCAAATTAATTCGCATGTCATGTAATGTACACAAACCTTGAAGGAATGACAATACATTTCCTCCAAGACACATAAACCCGAGTGACAATAAATATAGGTTGATACAAATGAATTTAATATACATCATTTTAAAAGAAGCTGTAAAAACTAAAAATAAATAAAACAATAGCTTAATTTTGTTTATTATTTATTCATCTTGTAATGCTCATTACTTGCTGATAATTTAGTATCTAAAACACAAAATCAAACAAATGCTATATACATTTAAGATGATGGTGTTATAATTAGGTATTGTTACAGTACTTTCGCAATGGCACAACTAGTAAAAGCAGTCGGGCATTGCTATCTAAATGTATTTTCTAATAAATAACAAATGAAGTGCGTGTTTTAGGAAAGCATGTTTGAAACAATTTTTAACTTACACATTTAAATTTAAATATAGAATCATATTATGTATCTTAAACAAATACAAAATGTTAAGTACTGAATTAGCACGCCGAATTGCCAGTGTATTATGTATCAATTTAAAAAAAGATTAACTTCTTGTACTAATGTGCTTAATATTCGTTCTAAGAAAATTAAGGAAGTAAACCCCTTATTTTAAAAGCCACAGAGATAGACACTTTTCCGAATATTATTCACATAAGACAAATTAACCAGACTCACTGCATTTTAAAGCTTGATATAGTATTAAAGCTTCCCGCTCGTGAGTCTACGCCATATAACGAGTGTCGTACAGATATCACGAAGCAATGGCGTAGACAATAGATTTATAAAAATAATTAAACTTAAAATCATAGACGCACTAAATTAAGTGAGTACTTTTACTAAGTGGCAGAATATCTTTATAGTGAAGACATCAATAAATTGTAACCTATCACTGTTCTTTGCCAGTTTTAATGTATCTGGTTCT
Organism: Urbanus velinus; assembly: GCA_018251995.1. Classification (NCBI taxonomy): domain Eukaryota; kingdom Metazoa; phylum Arthropoda; class Insecta; order Lepidoptera; family Hesperiidae; genus Urbanus; species Urbanus velinus. The sequence continues at coordinate 6,096 of DWLZ01000171.1, read as the reverse complement.
GAACATTAGATATCAGCTTTTTTGTAGACGCTACTGAAGCAATGAATCACACTTTACATTTATGTACATTATGCATCTAACATTTAAGGCGTGGTACATAATAAAAAATAAGGCGTAACAAATTAAACACAATTTTTATGCTTTCACTATGTTCCTAAATTAAATCAAAATTTTGATTTATAAGCTTTATTATCTTTTTATAGACTTCAAAATACCAAGACAAGGTTTTTCTAATCGACATGTATTTTTGTGAAGATACCTATTTTATATTATAATAAACATAATATCCCTCATATGTTATGTCCGGGTGGTCGTATGTAAGTATGACAAAAATTGGTAAGCTTTTACTTTTTATAGTATGGTTTGTTTTAGTACATTGAAGTCGATTTCCGTTTTGTTAAAAAGTTTTACTTCTATCGATTGTAATGCAGTATATATTATTAGTAGTAGGTAATAATTTATTACCTTTACGTCAATTGGCAGCCCGTTGCCGGTACCTTAAACTGTCTTCAAACAGGCAATTAAGTTTACTTTAATTTATTATGTATTTCTTTTTGTTTCAAAAGCAATATTTAAAGTTTCCGACATTTTTTTCTTTAAATCCATTTTAATTTATAAACTTGATATGTCACTTTTACATTGAGCACAAGACCACCCCTAAGTATCTTCATCGAGTAATGAAAATATATATGATTCTAATTCCTATGTATGTCTAGTGGCAGTAATATTAAAATAGTTGTTTGCACTGTTTTTGCTACCGGTAACCCGTGCCACGAGGTACCAGTTTATTATTTATCCTAAATCTTAAAGAAATACGTACAGACTGACCAGCATTTATACAGTAGAAATTAATATTGGTTATAATAATATTACCGTAATATTAAATTAGCATGCAGTATTCGATCGAAAGACTGAGATCAAATATCGTACGACAGACAGTCCCGACCTGAGCAAAATCTATAATTTTAACTTCGAATCTATCGAATTATGTATTTAAACACCAACATAACATTATGAAACTAGAAGTTAACATGAAAAGCAAAATTAACTTATAACTAAATTTAAGTAAGATTTAGACATTTTTATTACAATAAATTTACAGTGTCGGCAACTACGTAAAAATAAGCAGACTAAATCAAAATTGGAACATGTTACTTGTTTAATATATATTGAGTACAGTTGTCATTTGGATCATGTTTGGTTATGAGTTAATATTTTAGTTTAACTGTACGTTAGCGATTGAGGTACACCGTTGACAGTCTTTGATTTTAGAACCCCATTCTCGTAGGACATCACTGTTTCTCGACCGTTCTCTGTTACCCTGGAGAAAAAACACAATTTTCAAATCATTGCGAAATAGTCCATGAACAAGAAGATTATTCGAAGAAAATTATTTAAATATAGAGCCATTTGATTAACAATTTCGTTTATCAAAATTAGTTCAAGTTATAAAATAAACAATGTGTCTCCAAAGCTTGAATAAAAACCATATGGCATAATATCCATGTGGTGCGAAGCTGTATTTTACAGTATGCATGGTAGTTCTAAGCGGACTTTTAAGAAACTCTTAAAGCAAAGACTAAAATCTTATCAAGATTTAACGTTATTGAGAATAAGCGTTAAAGTGCTTGTTATCAAGTTCTGAATAGGCTCTTGATTAAATCAAACAAATGCTAGCATATTGCAGTGTAAATAAATACTATTTTATAAGTTATATGTTTGAAATAGATTTAAAGGTGTAACATAAGGTGTAAAAATATTTAATATTTTTATGATAACTTAATTACACTACTGTGTTTTGGTTTGACGGATATGATAAAATAGGGAAACGATGCATTCCAAATTATTACTCAGGAAATGGCAGCAACGCATATATGGCCAACATTTAATATATAGATATCCATGGGCGGCAACACTACTTACTAGTGAATAGAGTTGAATCTTAATTCAAATGTAGTACATGCTCATTTTTATGTCTAAAAAAGGTGAGGACATACTTTTTGGTGGTAATTTTTTTGCCGTTGACTATGCGTGTTGTTGTCGTGGTGCTCCTCATGTTCGCGCTGCCGGGGCCGGCCAGCGAGCTGTTGAAAGTCGAAAACGAAGTGAAGGTGTTCCCGTTGGAGACGGAGTGCGCGAATATGTCATCCAGGCCTTGCATTCCGAACCCGAACGGTGTGAACAGCGACGAAGTGAGCGAAGTACTCGGGTGCTGGTTGCGGCGACCGTGTCGATGATGGCCATGTCCATTGATTTCTGTGGAAAAAACATATTTTTGGATAATTATAATCTCTATCTTCCTTTCTGTTTTTTGTTTCGGTTAATTTCTGCGTAAAACATAATGCATATCGAATTGCTGCAATTGTTATTAAACAATTGCACAACTTTAAAAAAAATACAGGTTACAAAAACAATAATTTGTTTGAGCTGTATTTTTTTAAAAAGTTATCGGGATGACGATAACTTCTTCAAAAAAATATCTGTTCGAAACAGACATAACAGATTACAAGTAAAGCATTACTCACCAGCAAATAGATCAAACGGAGAACCGCCAAAGAACTCTCTAAACACTTCCTCGGGATCTCGGAATGTGAAGGGGAAGCTGTGATAGCGGTACTCGTAGTCGTCGTCCGCGGCGGTGCGCCGGCCCCTGCTGCTGTTCAACCCCTCTTTGCCGTACTGGTCGTACACACGACGTTTTCTTTCTACACACAAAAAAATAATTGTCATAGTATCGGCTTTAGATGAGATTTTTTCTTATTTCTCATTGATTAATCAAAACTTATGACCCGATCAAAGTGTCATATTCGTGGAAAAACTTCGCTTGCATGTACTTTTCTGTAGTGTTTCAAAAACCATTCTGATATTTTCTGGTATAGATTGGCACGCATTTTAACGGCGATGTCGTAAATTGTCTAGGGTAGTCAAGCATAAAAAATATTATTTACCGAGTTGCGTATGTCATGTATTCTGTTATAAATATATTTAACGACGAACCAGGATAAATAATATAAAAAGGATAAACAAAATAAGCGCACGGAGTTTTCCGAAATTCTGCTTCTCACAAATACGACAATTTCTTATTATTGAATCATTAATAAACTTATTGTATCTAACATAAATTGCACATAAACAAATTCTATATTACTTTACACTGTAAATAAAACCAGTAAACAAATTACGAGTACAATGGTAATAAATTAGTTTACCCTTATTTAAAAACATGAATTTGACAGACAAGTATAGTTTATACTATGTGAATTTATTTAAAAATAAGAAACTGTGACAATTACATTACCGTGATATTTACGACAGCTACGACATTGTTTGCTTCGTATGATAAATTATAGAATTTTTTCTCGGTCACTACATACTACATATTAGCGTCAAACTGGGAGGATTGTTAAATTCGTTAAATAGCACGTACTGTTTAAATATCTTATTAAAGGGTGGTAGAATCCTACAGTTCGATCAGGGATGTACCACCACTAAACCCTTTTCTAGCTGGAAACGGTTCTTAAACGCGGATCAGTTATTTTGTTTTTATGCTATTTTTTGTATATACTTGAAAGTCAATGTTTACTTCATGTAGCTTGTTTTATGTTTTCTTGTGTTATAACTACCTAAATACTTCAAGAAATAGTACCAATGGTACATAAACACATACACACATGTACAATAATAATCGTTATATTATAATACAAGCTTCATAATAATTAGATAAATTCATGCAATTCAAGCTTAATTGTTCGTAATAATTTTAGGTACTGCAATAAAAAAACGCACCAGCCAATCATTACATACTTGTTAACAACCCTGGCTAAATAACCAAATCCTTAATTTCTAGAAAATTCTGTAAATATTTTGCAATTTATTATTAGGATCTCACACAAAACTCGATTTGTTAGTTTTTGAGCTGAATAGGAAAAACAATATTTGAATAAAATGTTGTTAGCTTTGGTTAACATTTAAATACTATCACTTTTGAGGCAGATGTAAAATTACCTTCTGGGATGACGAACTCATCATGTTCGTTCGCTCTGTTCGAAATTTCTAGTGAACTTTCGTATGTACAGTGCACGTTTTTAGTTAGAAGTTACACTTCCTTAGAATAAAAAGTATATTAGTATCGATTTTTCCCTTCAATCTTATCCATGTCACACACTTTAAACAATAAAGCATCTTATAGACAATCTTATAATCTTGTAAACAATAATTTCAAGACTAAAAAACGTATATTCTTCAGTCTTTAAATGACGACTCTACCTCTATGCATATAAATTATATTTAAACATGTCCCTAATATAATATTGTTTCAATTTCAATGTTTAAAGGGTGACTACAATCTACTGCATTATGTTTTTCAGAAGTGTAACTTCAATTAACTAAGCCGTTTATAATTTTGAAATGTAAACAACTATTTAAGTGATAGTATTCAGAAGTCCCTACGTTAAGTGAACAGCTACCAAAAAACCGGTGGAATGGTGTGTCTCCGAAAAAACCCTTGAAGCTAAAGTGTCGGTGACCGTTAACTCCGTTCTTGCTTTGATATCTGTGACCGTGGTGACCGTGACTGGAGCCTCGTGCGTCATATACCTTCCGCTTGTTTTCTACCCAAACAACAAAATATATGGTACATTTTAAATAGCTAAAATGAAAAATTATCTACATGTGACAAAAATATGTTAAATACATTTGCCAACGGAAATGTAGAAGGCTGTCAAAGGTTTGAAATATAACAAAATGTAATTTAGAATATACTTTTCACTTATAAAAATATGTCAAAACCATAAAATTTATGTGAACACTTTTATACTGTTAAAATCTACTATTAAAATAAAATATAGGTACGTACTGTGTTACGTAAAAATCTGTGTCAAACTAATTAATTATCTAGGTACAAGTGTAGTATTATGGTGAATATGGTGATAGACACTGCCGACAAGCAACCGCGAAGGTGATGAAAACATGTTACAAATCTATGATTCATGTAATCATGTAAAAGTTAAAGTTTAACTAAAAAGTATGTTGTATTTGAATATGTAACATTTTGTCTTAATAATAATTATTGGTTATACAGTTATGTTAATAACCGTAAATTATAAAGCAGTGCGGCATCGTAAGAGCAGGGTATTTAGTTATTTGTACAGCATATAACTAATTTATAAAAAATAAATGCTACATGTACATCAACTTAGATTGAAAAATCAAGGTTTCCCGTTATCTACGTAAAACGCACCTTTTACGTGAACTCAGTAGCGGAAAGTAGGCTAATCTAATTTAAATGTAATACATTTTATACATTACATGCCACAGAAAGGCGAGCAATTTAGTAAATGAAGGCCTGTGTCATCATTCATTACGTTATTGTGCATTCTTACCATTATTTCTTAATCAAATAGTGGTTATCTAGCTTATCATTTTACCTTAGCGATATTGTGATAAGTTTTAGTTTTTCTAATCCATAACACCTAAAAACTAGCAAATCGATTTGATAGTTTTAATGTTATGAAATATACACGTCAATCCCAAAGTATATAATTACATGTTATTGTATTAAAACTAAGCATAATATACCAAAAGATATTACCAATGAATAAACAAGGAAAATACATAGATACTTGTAGGATATTTATGAAGTATCGAGTATGGTAAATACATGTATTAACTTAGTAAACATTACGACTGCAGTTCTAAACATCTACTTGTCAATACCACAACTAGAAACATACCATCAGACAGAACTTCGTAAGCTTCAGAAATTTCTTTGAACCTCCTGTTGGCCTCGTCAGCGTTGTCGGGATTCTTATCAGGATGCCATTTTAGTGCAAGTTTTCGGTATCTGTAACACAACAAGACATTACTTAATTCGGGCTAATGTTGCACAATGATAAGATATGACAAAATATCCAATTAAATTATATAACTTTAGTATTTAGAAAATACTGATAAACAATTCTGATTACATTAGAGGAATATAATTATTAAGATTACCAACTAATAAAAAACACATAAGGTTTTTTTTATAATGTTTTGAAATATTTGGAATATTTCGTGATATTTATTTAGGAATGTCGCATAACGTTTACTTTCTCC
>DWLZ01000170.1:0-12578 GCA_018251995.1 Urbanus velinus | reverse complement strand
GAGTTTGTTTCAATGTCTTTCAAATATCTGTTTTTGAAAATATTGCTATTGAAGACAAATCGTAAGCCCTTCATAGGCCTGTATTATTGCGCCATCTGATAGTATTACTTATGCGTATCAAATTCTGGAAACAAACTGCACCTGTCAAACTTGAGGAAATGGCTCATTATTCGGATTTTTATAGTTTCGGATTTTCCCATCCACGCACACTTGAAAAATTCACCCTGTATACGAGTATCTAGTCCCTATGTATGCTTAGATCTTTAAAACTACGCAACGGATTTTTAAGCGGTTTTTTTTAAATAGATACAGTGATTCAAAAGAAAGGTTTATATGTAACTAGCAACCCGCCCCGGCTTCGCACGGGTGCAATGCAGATACTAAATATAGAACAGAATAAGCTGATGATATTATACATATAAAACATCCTCTTCAATCACTTTAGTTGAGTAGTTTTAAAGATTTAAGCATACATAGGGATGTAGGGACAGAGAAAGCGCCTTTGTTTTATACTATGTAGTGATTTAAAGCGTGCAAAGCAGTGGGCAAAAGCTGTTTTCATAATATAGGAATGCACATGCAGTTCTTCCGAGGGTATATGACTGCTTTATTTTTTCTTACAAAAAGTGTTCAAACCGGTATACCTACAGTATAACATATGACTGTCATAAAGCAGAAATGAGTGTGTTGGTGGTAAAAGGTTCTTCCGCCTCCAACACATATGGGGTACTTGATATCGCTGGACTTGTCATCGATATATGGGTGCCATATACATGCAAAATCCTAGTACACAAACACCCAGATGAAGAAATCCTAATTCGTCATTCAGATACTTGTCCTGTCAGGCCGGGTATCGAACCCGGAAACCACTGCGTCTTTGAGGTAATATGGTGACTGGTAATATGGTACATGGTAACTACTCCGCCACGCGTATCGTCATTATTATATTTGTAGTACCTACCTTTTATCTTCAGAACTCAGCAAGGTTCTATTGCTCGTGTCATTCTAATGGGACTATGAAATATTCTACGAAGTGCGGGCCATGCCCCTAATCCTCCACTCTGAAAAGTACGTAATATTTATTATAACGCATGAAAACCATCTCAGTATTTATTTTCTTTCATGGATGAGTTTGTTTCAATGTCTTTCAAATATCTGTTTTTGAAAATATTGCTATTGAAGACAAATCGTAAGCCCTTCATAGGGCTGTCAATTTCCACTATATGGTACTTTTTTTGTTTTACTTAGTTTTTGTAACTTGCGTTAATAATGCAAGCATACTTGTGCATACAATTTTAGATGGGTACATTATAAAATTAATATCTGTAGTATAAATGTAATATCATCTAAACATATATCAAAACACCCACAGCAACATTGACGACTTTATTGATCCTGAAGAAACAATCCTGTCGAATAGGTACTACAATTGGTGCAATCGTTTTATGGTGGTAGAACTCTATGTAGTTCGACTCCGGCGGCACCACCGCCACACCTATTTCTGCCTTATAACAGCAGTGTTCTGTGCTGTGTTCTAGTTTGAAGGGTAAGGAAGACATACTTATCCAGGCGTTCGAACTTAGTCCTCCTGAGCTCCTGAGCAGCAACATGTCTTTGGCGGACCTCAGGTAGTACTGGGATCTTAGGGGTTGACTCCGTAGTCAACATCGGTAGACATCAACAACAGTAGACATCCGTATGTCCATGGGCGGCAGTGGTCACTTACCATCAGATGGACTGCATGTTCGTTTGCTACTTTGACCATATAAAAAAATCTAAACTCATTCAGATACCTGTCTGGCCGAGGATCAAACCCGGAACACATCGTGTCAGACGGGTATGGTGAACGCTCCGCAACGCGGATCGTCGTTGCCATACTATAAAAAGCGTTAAAGCTAAATCTGATGGTAAGTGACCTAACTCCATAGATAAATTATCTATAAGAAAAAAAAAACGTATGTATTAGGTCCTTTTCAGAGAACGGTAATCCATTAATTAAATTCGCGTCAAACGAGATAATCAGTTAATTGGCTAATCCCAACGGAATTAAATAAATCCTTGGGACCGTTTATATAGTTACTGACTGACAAATGACCATCTCAATTAATTTATTATCAAAATATCATATTGTAAATTTTTAAACTTTAAAAACATATTATGTTGTTCAACATTATGACTTTACAATTCTTTAACGGTAAAACGGTATGGTCTGATGAAGCTCCAGCTCCACATGTTCTTAGACAGTAGTTAGTATAAGCTGACATTGTACATGTATTTCTTTTTAAAAGATGTGTGTTATGGAGTTTCTTGCGCCGCTTCTTCTCCATAACTGAACACCTACCGAAGAGGTAGTAGAAGAAAAAATATTATTGACGTTCAAAAATAATTCTTTAAAGAATCTACTTTGAATTAAATATTTTTGATTTTGATTTTTTACTAGTTAATCCTCGCGGTTTCACCCAGCTATCTTCCAGTGAATGTCCCGTCAAAATCGGTCCAACCGTTTAGAAGATTAGACAGACAGACAGACAAAAAGAATTGTATTTTAGTTATACCTATCGTGTATACTTTCATATGAATTGAGTAAAAAATTGTTATTTTGAAATCACAAACAGACACTTTAATTTTATTTATTTGTATAGATGACAACACATTGAAGTTACAAGCAACGTTTAATATTGTTTTTACAAGGTAGCTGTGGCCATGTGCCACTGAATTTAAACTTTCCATCTTTTACGGGCCTCTCAAAAAACTATGTATGAAATCTTACCTGAGGTTTATCACAGTTGTCCATGGATGGTAGAGGCCTTTTATCATAAAATAAAAAACGATGATATCTTAAATGTAAGATGTTTTATTTACAGTTCTTGCCAAGTTGAGTCGTAAGATCAGCTTGAGGCTTGTCAAGTTCGTGGATTGCCTCAAGGACAGTTACTTCGGTACGTTGCAAAGGTTAGTGTTAACATTGGTTTTGTAAATAAATAAATAAATAATGCTTCACACTCATAGCCCCACACTAGGATTCCCTGTGTCGTGGGTGCCAGACCGAGTACGGAAATTTAAACTCATCATTCAGATTTCCGCCTCGCTGGGAATCGAACCCAGGACCCTCGGATTAGCGCTCCGGCGTGTTAACCATTGCGCCATCCGGGTCGTCAAATCAAACAAAATGTCTGCCAAGGACGCGTGGGGCCCCATTAAAGGGTAAAGACGGCTCAGAATACTTACATATACAAATAATCGTTCTTATTCCTTATATACAAGTAAAGGAATTTGAATAGGTATGATTAGGTTCGTAATGTCACTAGACATGAGAAATTGAGATGGCATGGGTTTTAAGCTAGAATTATTGACACAAATGCCAGACTCATTTTGGCCTTGTAGAAGAAGTGATTACGTTGCTGTTTTCATGTTAAATAGTCCATAATTAGATCATTGCGAAGACACTTCTTTTCAATTTTTGATAAGCAACTTGTATTTTGCAATATGTTTATTATTTTTTTAAAGTTAGATCGCAGATGTCAATTGAAGGAAATACTTAGATACTGCTGGGCGAAATACCTACTTCTATCTTCTATTAAACAAAATATCCATTAACCAAAGTACGCTCTAAACTAGATTTGAACTCCATCTATACAGATCGCGGTAATAATTTCCCACTAACTCGTTCAAAGGATGATATATTGAAATTAAGTTTTGGTGAGAGTGGACGTGAACTAGCAAGTTAGGGGGCTCCAAGTGTGCGGCTCGGCGGACGCAAGACGCTTGCCCACTTTGCTTGCCGATGGTTCTAAATTAGCCCAACGGCTCGGTGATACTAGATTCTTAATGTTACTTTAATCATTGGTTAGTAAATCTCTGTGTGATCAGTGTGATGTATTACTCCCGGTCATACTAGATTCTTGTTACTTTAATCATTGGTTAGTAAATCTCTGGTTAACTTGCTCAGTGATGTATTACTGCCAATAACATAACGCTGATGTCATTTATAAATAGGAATGACACTAAATTCTTAACGTTAGTGTAAACATTAGTTATTCTGTGGTTGATTCACTCAGTGCGATTTATTAATACGTTAATGTCATTTATTAACAAAATAAACAATATTTCAACTTCAATAAAATTTAAAACGTAACATAACTATTATATACCTACGAAATACTTATTTATGTAAATTCAGAATTGCAGTAACCAATTTCAAAATACTCATGATTTCGGTGAGAGGTTTAATTTGTCAGATTTAACAAGGCTTGCCTAAAATGATAGTAGGTACAGCATCGTTACAGTGCATGGTAACAGTTAGGAGTTGCTAAGCTTTAAAAGCAGTCAATATTTCAATCACAACCATTTTTCTATATTTTATAAAAAAATTCGTGGTAAAACGCGTAATATATTTACGTAAAATATTAAACTTAAATTAACGTCGTATTTTTAATCATTAACGTGCCGCCTTGCCTGTTTTCTGCTTAGCCTAAAAGTAGACTGGCAGAGAATGCTACTAGCATTAAGTCCGCCTTTTACCACAGTTAAGGTATAATAAAGTTTTAAATAAATAAATAAAATAACGTCGATTTAAGCAAAATTGTGCCACCGGCCGACCTTCTTGGTCATCGTACACCGACCGTCTTTAGAGGCATTACTGGGAAATGCACTAATGCCCCTTCGATACCTTGGAAACGGCGGAAAACTGTTAAGGGGCTGGTTAGAGGCATTCTAAGACTCTGATATAATTAGTGCATTGTGCCTCCTACGTCCTGCATGACAACATTACGTCTGCATCTCATTGTGCTGTTGTCACGCGATTTTCACTCTATGCCTAAGAAATTAAGGGCGGTAATTTCTTCACCAAGTTTCATCGTAAATTTGCCAAGGTAAACACAAGTTTGCTTGAGTTACTTGCCACTTGCAAGAGGTCATTATCATCCAGAGTAACATAGATGCTATTGAATAGGGAACGTTAGAAGCTTAATAATTCAATATAGTGGCCTCGTAGGCTGCTCAGTTATGGTCAGTCTCCTTATGACTAGGTTTGAGCCTATTTCGCTGATAGTAAGTAGGTGCTGTATGTAGGTTTATTAGAAGTAGCTTGCTAAATAGATTTCTATTACAAATTTAACTTTTAAAGAACTGTTTGCAACAGATTTGCAAAATTAAGCAATACCGGGCGTGGTCTGGAATTGGATGGGTGACCAGTGACTACTTCTGGCCGATCCCGTTTCTTACGTTTGGGGTTCGTCAAGTGCCGTTTGTATTGTAAAGTCATAAAAACTTATAGGACGTCTTATGGATTCTTTATTATTTGTAGGAATTGAAATTCGGATAGTTCAATTAAATCCACTCTTTTTATAATATGGACTATACTTTTTATAACTAGCTAGCTATGGTAAGTGGCCATTGCCGCCCATGCACCTCTGTAACCAAAGATAAGACCTGAGATCAGCCACAGATGCGTTGCTACCTGAGGACTAAGTTGGAACGCCTCGGATAAGAATGTCTCACTAACCACACCCTTCAAACCAGAACACAGCAGCGCTACACTGCCGTTATAAGGCAGAAATAGGTGTGACAATGGTGCCGCCGGACCACAAAGGGGTCTTCCACCTTTGAACCACCACCACAAGTGGCTAGCTGGGAGAATTAAAAGCTTGTGTAATTTTATGGGTAACTAAAACCACGTCAAATTATTACTTCAATAACACGTATCTATAGCAGCATGGTAGAGTATACTACAGAATTTCTCAGTAATGGGAAGAGATTGAATAGTGAGTCATAAGCAATGTAGAAAGCAGAAATAATACTCAATCAGCTTTCAATCATGCGATAGCATTCTATATAAAAAAAACAACTTTATTAATAACCCTATATTACGAACATTTCCGTGTACTTTCGAGCATTGATAACTAGAACGACACAGCTTTGCGAATAAATATGGATCTTTTAAAGCGTCGCCTAATTGCCTGCAGATGGACCGTAGCCAATTACACCCGACATTTAGCTCGCGACCCGATAAATGGGGGTGATATTGCTGCTCCACTCCAACTGTATTGACTAATGACTATTTTTATAACATAAATACTTAGATGTACGATGTTTGGACATTATAAAATTGAAATTGCTATCAAAGTACAGTCGCATACAAGAACATCGCCTCCTGAACCTTGCGAAGCACGGGTAGGTTACTAATTTTCTTAGAGAGAATTCCATTTATTTTAAAGAAATTCGGAAAAAAAAGTTACACGTACTACGTTACTAGCTAGCTAGCTAGCTTTTGGACGACACATTAATCTCTCGTTACTAGTTGTTATCATACGTTGTTAAGAGCTTTATGGACGATTTGAATCATCTAACAGAGAATGACCATAGCCTAGTGCGCACATATATCGTCATATAATTTGAAAAGCCCAAAATTCAGCATGAGTTGTAATGAAATACATAAGCTACGAAGCGCGGCGATCAGAGCACATTAGCCTTACGATACTGCGCTCTGATGGTACATTGGTGACACACTGTTGGTTTGAGTGAAGCACAAATTGTTTTACTAAATTGTTTTGCTCTATTTTCTAATCGGTAGTGTGTGGAGACAGTAATATTTCAGTAGTTTACGAGTATGTCTCATATGTGTCGTGTCCATGTGTGTATCTTATAAATCCCAAAAAAATGACATCTGTTTGCTATTTCATAAACGTGACGGTTCACGTTTTAATGTACTAAGTTCATAGTTGAAGGTAGGAAAGTTAAATCTTTCAGCGGTGGTAACTTTAGATCATGAGTAGGTATCCCTGTTGGAGAAACAAACGTCAATTGTTCTATGACGTAGCGGACAAAAATGAAGCAGAAAGTTCACTACTTGCGACTGTTTGTTTATCGTTCTCTCTGGTTGTGTGTTTGCGGTACCTATTGACGACAGCGACAGAGATCATTCGTTATAATATAATAAAAAAATATATAAATCGTTTTAATATTTGTCCTATTGCTTAGATCCTGAAACGATGATCAATCTATATGCTATGATATAGACATCAAGTATTTTTTTTACTCACGACTTATTTGTTAGTCATTTTATCTGTCTGTGTGTCCGAGGCGGTAATGTGCGCGGTAGTTTATGTCCCGCGCGATAGTCGCAGCGACAGAGGTTATTCGTTCTGCTAATGTGCACTTGCATCTCGTTTGCATTTTGCATTTCCAGTTCTGTGGGGAGGGTTTCTGTAAGTAAACTAGCATAAAAGTGCTATAAATATTTCTCTTACTTACGTTATGTATCGCGTGATGGGACTAGATTTCAGGACATCATTTATGGTTATTCCAGTATACTTTAAGAAATATAGTGCTAAAAAGATGTTATACATTTTTTTTTTTAATAAGTCATATCTTATTACATTTACATACAATTCATGGAGTGACAATGAATAAAACATACCTTTAGGAAGTCTATAGGGATAGTTATAAACTTGTGCTAAAGTCCTAAAATGGATGTAGTCCATAATCATCCACAAGCAGCCAGAAATACCTAATTTCAAAAGCATATTTATTATAACGCAAGGCGTCCAAGGACTTACAAAAGATTATAATTATAGAAATGACGTCCTTACCATTCCGTAGCCTTTATAGAATGTCAATAAATTAAAATTAAATGTCAGAACATTTCTACGGCTTCTAAAGTCAACTGATCATCTTTAAAGCTACGTAAGTACTGTATAACGAACTAAAACCGAGTCTCCAAATACAACTTGAGCGTAGCGTCGGAAAATTCTCAACAAAAATAAGGGGGAGAAGGCGAAGAAAGGGGGAGGGAGGCGCTCACACTATTTTCATTTCGTGTAGTGCCACATTTAATTTTGTTGAAATTCTAACGTAGCTTTGCAAAAATGTCAACTTTATTCCGCTTCAGCCGGCGTCTTCGTTTCACTCGGATGCTTCGCTCCGCTTCGCTTTGCTTCGCTCCTTCATTTTCTGGAATGTTCCGCAGTTTCGCGACGGGCTTTGAGAAAGTATAACTTCATGGAAACTTACAGCAACTGTAAGACGTGGCTTCCGACAAAAATTCACCAAGGCGTATTTAATTTTCGTTTTGACTTCTTCGTTTTGTGATGCGTTGATTGAAAGTTGTTTAAAGTTATTTAGGTACTAGCTTTTGCCCGTGACTTTATAATATAAACCATCTGACATTTTGTTAGTTAAAACACATTGTTCTGTGATTAAAACTAATAAACTATAATTAAGAATTAACCTAAATTGGTTCAAACTTATACCGTCCCATATTAAAGCATTACTGTCGTTGATACACATGTGAAACTAACATCAGTCAGAATTTAGACTTCAATTAGGACTGAAAAAATCTGCAATAATGAGTCCTTAACGCATGTAAACCTTACCGTTTCAAACCAGATATAAGGAAAAATTACTTCTTCCACTATGATCACCAGAGTATTTATGAGGCCAATAAACAATTTAAATAAAAGATAACATTCTAAACGGTGAACAACAAACGAATCCCTTACAAAACCATCATAAGCCGAATCGGTAACTTATTTGCCAAATGCGTTCAGAACACGGCTTACGAATCCTATAACCCATCTGAAATTCATATTGAACATCGTATAAAGCTGGGTACACACTGTAAAAGGCTGAGCTCCCGCGGGGCGATGGCACTCATCGGGAGAATAAGCCTGTTTCCCGACGGTGAGGTTTAGGGACGACATCGACTCAATGCTGTTTTATTCTGCTGCCATCAATACTTAAAATGCTTGTGAATGGCGTAGTGGCGTTTTATCGATATCGAATATCGATGTTAATATTATTACTATGTATCTATCGTCTCGTTTCGAGAACGCTAATTTTTGTGAGCAAGACAATCTGTTACTCGTTATTTACGTTTTCAGAACACAAGCCGTGTATACAAATGTTATGACCCATCTGAAATACATATTAAACATCGTATAAAGCTACACACTAGGGTACACACTGTAAAAGGCTGAGTTCCCGCGGGGCGATGGCGTTCATCGGGAGAATAAGACTTTTTCGTCGTCTCTCGTCGTGTCTCTCTGAATCATAAAAACAATAGGGTTGACCCAACTTTTAACCACGCCTGATATAGCTCAACTTTATAAATCGGATACAATATAAGTAGGTACAATCCGATTAGCGCTCTACTATGTGTGTTATCATTTCATCGACTATCGATAACTATTACTGCACGTGCCTATGTAAAAGGATTGACGTTTGCGGCCGAAGACGATCGAAGCAGCGGATTGAGACGGAGACAAAGTCGCCTCGAAATAGGACCCCTTAATGGCGAATATTCAGATACTCGATAGAGCTTTGAGCGAGCAGTTTTTAAATCGAATAGAATTCTATGATACACTTAGTTTTATTAAGGATTTATGTCTTAATAATATCTTTGATGTAGATAATAGCTAATATTGTACTAAGAATCTTTGTTGTTGTATTTTTGATAAAGTTTAAGTATATTTAATTGTTTTCTTATGAGACTTGTACCTAAATAGGTTATGAGTAGCATTGTAGATATAACGTCACTCATAAAATTTAATATAAAAAATAAAGCCGAATTGAGAACCTCCTTTGAAGTCGGTTAAAAAAGGTATTGCATTTTTAATCTTTCGTTTTTTTTTCGTTTTTTTTTGTTTGTTTATATCTGGTCTACCTATTTGTATTGAACTGAGTTGTTCGAGACTTTCGAGCAAAGAGATTTCTTTTCAATTATTTTAAAAATGTTTTGGTATTCCGTGTTTAAGTTGAAACCCCGTAACAAAAATATATATTGTCTGTTTAAATGTGTAAAGAACTGAACCATAAATAAAGCAACTTAAGTATTTTCATATCGCCAAGAAATCAACCCGACAAATTGCCCTCATCTCGTTTCGTCGGGTCAAACATCTTAACATATGACGGCAAATCCTTAGTGGGCACAAATAAATACGCTATTCCTTGGGTATTATATTTCCTTGATCCCCGGTATTAAGATATGGAAGGGTCAGCAATAGATCGGCCTCAGGACACCGTAATTCCCGACCCCAATTGATATGAGATGAAAGTTTTATTGTTTTATCTCTCTCCAAATGCTTTTTAGGGTTCAATTGTTTCTATAGATCGGAAGGTAACATATAAGAATACGCGCAAACTGTAGACTTTGTATCGGTCGATAGTTGGTTCGTTTTCTTAATCAGTATGCAGAGGTATGCATTTATTGGCCGATAATGTGCTGTAATGTGCGCATATACATACCTCTCCATACTGATTAAAAAAAGGCCCAACTATCGGCCGATAAAAAGTCTGCAGTTTGAGGGTACTATTTTTTTTTTCTATTTATTCTGTTGCTTTTTATTATGCAACATCCTTGTGACTTTTAAAAGAAACTATTCATTTCATTTGTGTACAAAACTTGTTTTTCCCCCCTTTTCTTATCCTGCCCCCCCTTTCTGCGTTTTTCCTTTTTTTTGGCGTTACTATTAGATGTAACGTTCATAAGAACCTATAAAGGTTAGTATGCAAATTACAGTGATAGTATAGAAGTAGCAAATAACAATGCAGTCCTCTTGAAGGTATGTAACCACTGCCAACCACAGGCACGTGTGATTAACTTCAGGTAATATTATAAGCGATCGATCACAGATAACTTGTTTGTGATGCTGTGTTCTGGTTTGATGGGTGTGGTAAAGGAGACATACTTATCCGAAGCGTTCCAACTTCTCAGTGTTAGCAACGCATTTGTAGCCGACCTGAGGTAAGACTGTGAACTTATCTGGGGTTGATATCCATAGGCAGTCGTAATCACTTACCATCAAGTGGACTGCATGCTCATTTGCATCATATAAAAAACGTTACCCCTGAGGACTAAGTTGAACCTCTTCAGATAAGTACCCACCTATCTAACTTAACCTAACCTAAGTATCTCCTTTAGCGCACCCGTCTATTACAGTCGAACACTGCAGTGTTAAACACTAGTGTTATCTGGCAGAAAGAGGTATCGCTAGGTTACCACTATCAAAAACTAAATTCGGTTCTGTTTATATTCGTTTCACCACGTAGGTACAACATATTTGCGACATATAAAATAACTACAGCAAGTTGCACTAATTTTGATATTCTATATTTTTTATCATAATCTTCATAGATAAAGGTAATCCGGCTTAAGAGACTCGTGTAATTAGGCGCGAGTCTGTATTAACTCTATAATTAGCTTTATTATGACAATGGAATTTTAAGTATTTACTACCTTAACCTACTGCTTTAGCTAAGGTCTAACTCAGATCTAAAATAATATACTTACTAAAAGTGTTTTTAAACAAAACATGACATTAATTTCTTCACCAATAGTCTACTCATAACATCTGTTGTTGGTGATAGCAAAGGATGGTATTGTTGTTGTTGATGGATGGTATGGCATTTCCTGGATATAGTCCAATTAAAGGGAGTGGTGCTATTTAAGACACATCAAGATCCTACCTGAGGTTGACCGTATATGCGTTGCTAACGCTGAGGACTGAGCTGTAAAACCTCGGATAAGTATGTCTCCTTTACCACACCCTTCAGACCAGAACACAGCAGTGCTTAACACTGCTGTTATAAGGCAGAAATAGGTGTGGCGTTGGTATCGCCGGAGTCAAACTACATAGAATTCTACCACCTTTAATAGTAAGTAAAACACACATTACTACAGGTTGGTAAAATATTATACGTACCCATAATTAATTCATATTTCTCGTAATTTCAAATGGTCAAGTTCAAATTCTATTTCGTCCTATGGATATAACATGGCATTTATTTATAGTGGCATGTAAATACAGAGGCGAGCGGACGCTAGTGCATGCCGTCACGCGCCCGCCTCGCATACTGATCGTGGAACCGACGCCGTGGCTATCGAAGTGATAGTTCATTCAATATTACCTGTATTGGAACAAACTCACAAATTTACTTATTATTTCTGTTTTTCAAAGGAACAAGCGAGCTTGCAATTAATGATAAGATTCGTAAAAGTGAGTGCCGCCCATGGACATCTTAAACCAAGCTCAAATAAGATCAGGTAGGATCCACGAGGTCACAGATGCATGCTATTCTTGAGGACTTAGTTGAAATGCCCTAAATAAGTATGGTTCTCTTACCATACGCTTTAAACTCGAACACAGCAACATTGAACATTGCTGTTACAAGACATAGTTAAAAAGGTTTGGCGATGACGCCACCAATATGAAATCACAAATGTTCTGCTTCTAAACCTGACTAGACCTCAATCACCACAATAATAACATTCTAGACACCCAACTAGATAACATATTTTTATCGAGTAAAAGATTTCCATCTTTTACTCAATAAATTAGAGAGTGTAAAAAATATTTTTCGTTGACGCTTTTAGATCGCTTTTCGATTACAAATTACACAATGTACCAAAAAATATATTTAAATTAGTTAATGACACGTTTATAATTTTTACTCAATTTAAACTGACTTGTGAGCTTTAACTCCTATCTAAAGTTTGACTTTATATGCACAGGGTAAGATAGAGGCGTACGTAGAAGTTGTTCCGAGCTGGTTCTTGAATAAGAATGATCTCTAATATGAAC